>JBAJNP010002793.1:0-44843 GCA_036877545.1 Yasuhikotakia modesta | reverse complement strand
TAGGATTTGAAACAGATGTTTAATAGTTACACTTCATTGCAGATTGGAGTCGAATGCCCAAAGAGCTTTGCATTAAAGTTCAGAAACCCCGAAAAACAGGTGATTGAAACTACTTTTATTACTTCTGTGTTAATGTTGACAGTCTTCATTCAGATTCTAGCTGACCAATGCTGTACTAACAGTGAAGTACTATTAAATAAATAATCATTGTTTTTGTGCCACAGCACAACTCAAGAAAAAAACAAAAATAACTGCTGGAAAAGAAGAGGTTTTGAAAAAACTAGAGGTGGGATTTTACAAAAATGGTGCTTGTTTGATATTGTATATTGTGAAAGGTGTGATTATAATATTGTTGCTAAGATCAAAATTTTAACTGCTGTTTTATTTTAACTGCTAACTGTCCTCAGATATATTTTAAAGGAATGAAAAATAACTGATAATTAGGGTGAAAAGTGGATGATATATACTGAAGCTCAATTTGACAAGCAATTTAAAGAATTGTTCTCTGTTTAATGTCTCTGCTTTCTTGTTTTCTACCTAATGTCCTGTTTTAAATGTTGCTATGTGCAGTACATGTTCAGTACACATCAGTAGTAATAATATTATACAATGACTTTTAGACGCTGGAAAAGAAAGAGAAGGAGCAGCAGTCTGAGGA
The DNA here is from genome assembly GCA_036877545.1 of Yasuhikotakia modesta. Classification (NCBI taxonomy): domain Eukaryota; kingdom Metazoa; phylum Chordata; class Actinopteri; order Cypriniformes; family Botiidae; genus Yasuhikotakia; species Yasuhikotakia modesta. The sequence goes on along the minus strand of JBAJNP010002793.1, from coordinate 44,185 downwards.
AGAAGAGGATGAGGGAAAGAAGAAAGAGGAAAAAGAGGAAGATGAGCAGGATGTGGATGAAGACTATGATGAAGAAGAGCTTGAAGATGTAAGAAAAAGAAATCAATTATAATATTTAATAGAATACATCTTACAGTGATAAACATTACATTAAAGGTCACATTAAAGCTTTTGTAAATGTCAGTTGTCTGCTCTATTTCAGGAGACAGACTACATCATGTCTTACTTTGACAATGGAGAAGATTTTGGAGGCGACAGTGATGACAATATGGATGAAGCTGTCTACTAGCATGTTTTAGAGGAATTTTATTATAATTTTTAAACAAAGCTATACAATTAGTCTTGTAGACACAAGAGAAAGGCGTATTTTTAAACTAGTGTTTTAATTCAAGCTGTTGGTTGTCAAATAATGATTCAGGTTCATGGATAATGAAGTAACCGACTGATTTATTGAGATACAGACAAACAGTGCTGCTACTAAAACCCTCATGTCATTTTTGTGATTTCTAAGGTGCTTTATTTTAACAGCAATAGCGGTCGATATAATTACTGCTGCTTTTCCACTTGTGCTGTAATATTACAGAAACCACCAAGACAATCTCACTGTGCACTTTTATATCACTGTTATTATTGATAATAATTATTGGTAAAAGGAAATGTTAATGGTTAGGAATGTTATTATATTCAAATGACTGGTTTAAAGAGAAAACAAGTCATCATTCCCCTCTGTTATATAGGAGAGGACACTACAGAATTTAGTAGTTTGTGTATTAATCCATCTCTTGTTTACACCTGATAATGACTTGAATTGCAAATTACAATTGAAAAATAGTCTTTAGCCGTTGTAAGTTTTTTGAGTGAACAGTGTGTGAATGCTTTTGAACATTCGCTTTGCGTATCGTGGCCAGCAGGTGGCGAGCTTTCTCTGTATTGCATGTCTGAACGGCATGTTACTATGTACAGTAAGTCGCCTGCTTACAAAACCTTAAACAACGTGTCACAATGACTGCATAGATTAAAAAGGAATGTTGACTGAATTTTGACCCAGAACTTTTTATAATGGCAAAGTGAAAATAATTGATTGAAACGTTGTTTCTGTTCAGCTTAAGATGATAAATTAAAAAATCTCAGTATTTACTTTGCAAATGGTTTTCAGAATATTTGTCAGCCATCTGTATTTATCAAACACTGTAATTCAAAGCAACTTGCATCTCTTTCAGTATTCAGTGTGTATTTTGGCCTTTGGTTGTGTGGTAAGCTTTGCAGAGTGGACGTGCAGTCCAGCATATGAGGTGCAGACAACATCCAGTCACCTTCTGCTTTGACTCTCTCATTTCTCAGTGACAGATTTATGTTCTTTGGGCTTCGTGTGTTGAGCAGATCAGGGCTCAAGCTAACGCAACTTGCAGAAAAATGTGAGTTCCTCTTTAACAGTTACAACAATTCACAGTGCGTGTCTTCGGTTTGTCAGAAACAAACGATTTTGAGTTACTGAGCACAAAGAACTAGATTTTCATGCCTGACAAACCTGACAAAAAGTTGCATGCAGTTGTCAAGCATGCCCGCCTGCTGAAATTCATTTAATTATTTTGCCAGGGTTTTTCTGTCTGCGTTTCACTCCCATTAAACTTATCATAAATCTGGCATTTGATATGGCTAGATTTGGCTGAGGTTCTAGCAGTTTAAACAGCACCTCCTTAGATTTTGCCTGCATTGCGGCACGTACAACAGCTCCAGCAGTCAGCTGTCTGCACACTCCTAGATTAATACAAAACTTGCATATGGCAGTTTCCAGTAGAACCTGATAAAAACATGTTACACAATATGTCACATTGTGACCGACAAGGGTGTGGAGCACACTCAAAAATATTACCTCAGGGATCGGCCCCCAACCTGTGAGGTGACCTCCAGCTCTGCTCATACATAAACATTTGACACAATACATAAGAGTTTTAGAAAAGACCTTGTTTACTTATTGAAGGTCTTTGTGCCAGCATGTGACTTTGTTGGATCAACAGATGCAATGCATTGCTTATAGAAAGATTAAAAAAAAATGTGTACAAAGGTGAAGTTGGCCTGGTGCACGTAGGCCTGCTAGATGAGAAATTTGCATATAGCATTGAACTCTAATAAGAATAATTCATTGTATTATCATTCAACACAAATAACCTGCATTTGACGTTCAAACTGAAGGTCAGACCTACTTAGCAACAATGTCAATATTTAGGTCTCCCACAGTCAACTAAAATATCAGGGAACTTTATAATTGTAATTGCAAGACCAGGAAAAGTCATGGTAAAGTTACAAAAAACATGCATTTATACATGGAGTTTTGCTCATGTACTGTATGTCATTGGCTAGATATTACTTGTTGAAGGTGTTTATGGAAACTAAACTTTCCGCATACCAGTGTGATAATGTCAGTCTGTGTGTTCCAAGTGATTTTATCAACATTTGCATGCACTCAAATTACTAGTACCTGACAAAGATGGGAATTCATGCAGAAATGTTTGTAAAATTATTTTTAAAAACATCATCTGGTAGCCACAAGCATAGCTAGAAAGCTCAAAGCTAGTTTGTCAAAATTGATCATGACCCAGATTGAATCAAATGGTTATGAATGGCTGACCCTCAAATGCACCTATTTAAAAGGCCAAATTTTGGCTGATTTTAGCTGCACGTATTAACGTTTGACTTGGATGGAAGATTATATTGGACGTGCTAAGACACAAGAAAACAGTTTGTTCCCCAGACTGTTTTGATGGCGTCTTTGCGTCAAATCTGGGCAGGGGTTGTGAACGTCACGCTTCCGAGAGGGCCCCTGTTTATTTACAACCATTCACACTGTCAACAAGTTTAATAGAGAAGATCGCTAAAATATGTGTCAGTATGCCATGCTTGGTCTCATTCATAAACACACAAAATGACTGGCAGTCATGACAAGTTGAAAATTGCAGATCACAAAATTCAGACATGAAACATTCAGCCCAAATAGTTACATAAATGCATAAACGTGTCTGCTGTGCACATGTAGATGTGCATATGTGTTACTTCCTCTTCTAGAAAGGAGTTGCTATGCACACGACGTGCCTTTGTGGTGAGAGAGAGAACACAGTGTACACCCACGTTTCATAGACCAATAGCTTTTGCATGTGTTGCACCTAAAATATCGCATTTTTGCTGTGCTTAGCTCACATACACAGGATGCAAATGACCTGATGTTGATTTTTTTTCCATACGAATGACATGATTTTATTATGTGATGGGCTTTGAACCTACTTAAAACCTGGAAATAACTCAGTCTTAGTTGCATGCTACAGGCTAGAAAAAAGGTTACAATCTTACCAGTGGCTATATGCCCCAGGCTGGTACTATTAGGTTATTATGTAACTGTCTGCTAAATGTAAAACTATTTACATTCAACTGTCCTGTTAGAAATTTTATGTTTAACTAGGATTTACTTTTTTGGCATAACCTGATGTAGTCATGTTGACTTGTATTAAATAATTAAATAGTTGTATTAAATAATACATTTTGACCTAGATAAAAATGGGTAATGTAGATGTTACAATAAAATACATTTTAATACGAATACATTTTAATACAAATAAAAATAATACAAAATGTGTATCAATACAGAGCTAAAAATTATAGTACAAAAGTTTAACTGTATGACCACCCCACTGTGTAATATTAATGTGGTTAATGTTAATGTGGTTTGCATTAAATTTCAATTGAGCTCTTTTACATATAGCAAAATTACTAGAATGGAAATGTATGCTTTCATTTGAATTAAAATGACAGGTGAGGAGAACAGATTATTGGTCAGATTATTTATCACTGTTTGACATGACCTGACACTTCCACCTTAACACGTGTCACATTCAGGGCAACAGGCCCAAATCAGGCCAAGAACAGATTTACTGCACCATACTGCTAATTCAATCCTGTTAGCAGAACTGTAAGTGTAAAAGACTGTAAGTGAAAGGCCTGAGACTCCAGCCATCTCACGTGCAGCAGGGTCAACCAGAACACCTGCACAGGTTTGGACTTACAATAAGACAAAAGCTAGATTGCAGAGATTAACCTTTAAATGTACTTTTAAAGCTAAAGTGACGCCATCAGTACAGTTAAATACAGGTCAATGTCTGTTCTCATGGTCTGTTACTACATTTGTCTGGAAAAACAGGTTAAAATTCCCTAGACTCACACTGCATGAAGGATATAAACCTAAGCCAAATTTTTGGTAAATAATTAGTTGAACTCTCTTCCCCTGTTTAATGTACAACATTAGTAGCAATATAAGAAGAAATACATTTACAATGCAAAATAATAAAAACGCAAAGTAAAACAGTGTATTTTATTAGGACAATGCTAGATTCCTAGAGATGCTTTTTTCCTGGCCTGGAGCAGGTTAGAGGACCTCATATGAAGATTGTCAAACATATGATGACCCTATTGATGATCATATTATTGAAGTGGTTTTAGTAGTCACTGTTACATGAATTTTTGCTATCATTTAAAACAAAGAAGAGTTCTTCCAGTTGTTCAGTTGTTTAGAGTTTTTCCATGTTTAGTGTTAGTTATATTTTTAACACAGACTGATTTTAAGTTTTTAAGTCCACTAATCTGATGAATGTTCACAGAAATGTGTTTAATGTGACACACATTTCTGTGATTGGTCATCATCATTTCTTATTACACACAGGCCACAGAGTACGGCAAACCAACCCCTTTGCTAATCATGACAGTGTTGCCGGTCACAAGCTGTGCATCATAATATTGCCCAATAATTGGTTAAATTCTCTTTCCCGTTTAATTTACTTGTTAGCAACATTACAACTTGTGTAAGTAAGAGATGTAACCCATCCCAGCCTTGAATATTTCATTACATCATTGTTTAAACAACACCAAAACCTCAAATATTTATATTTATGTACAGTAATCAATTTCTTATCTTTTATATTTGCTGATTCTCAGAAAACCTTCCAACTCCTGACTCCCACAGGAACGCTGACTCGGCAGCCACCCACTTCCTGTTTCCACACACCAGAGGAACATTCAGCTGTGGTTCTTGTTCAGGGCCATCTCAATTCCAGCCTGTCTATTGTTCTTTTAGGAGGATGAACTATTGCAAAAGTGTTTCCCTTGTTTGGTTAGTTAACAGCTCATGTTTCCTCTCAGGTTATAATCTGACATTGATTCTGTTGACTAAAACAATTATCCTGTTTATCCAGTAAACAGTCCAGTTAATTAAACCATGCTAATATTTAGCCTAATACACAAATGTACACAACATGTGCAATGCTTTGCCAGCATTTTATGTTTGCAAGTATAATAAACATTGCATTGATTTAAATTGTTTTATTTTCTTAACCCATTCGCAATTTGTTTTCATGTTTCTTTAATTGTAACTGGTCTGTTTCTGATTTAAGTACATTAAGGGACAATGCTGCTGTATTTAGCCACTTTCGAGAACCTTTGTGTTCAGAAACACAGCAATAACAATCGTCAGTGATGGTAAATCATGTGATAGCAGAGAAATATGGCAGTTTGCTGAGAGCTCTGTGATTGGGACACTGAAGGGAAATCAGCAGAGCTTAGACTAAACATGGGGCAGTAGAGACGTAATCAAGGGCATTATGCAGCACATTATCTCTGCTTTTCTCACTGCTGTCTCTGTCCTTCCAGAGCCTTAACTGAAGCCACATTGCTACATTGTTTATATCATGCAGAGCTTGCCTGTAAGAGACAATGACTCCATAACATAAGTGTCCATAACAACAGTGCTAATTAGCACCAAACCCTTATTTGGTAAGACATAAAAACAGACCTTTCCTCCACATTACTGATTTACTAGCTTGTGGTCAGCAGTGGCTGGTCTCGGTGACACTGAAGCTGAGATACATCATCACACTGTCATCATGCCAGGAGCTGTCAACAGCTCAATAATAAATATCACCCTGAACGAAGTGACACGTTTTGGTAGTTGCTCGTATTGCTTCTAATCTTAGCATACAGGACTGAGTGTGATACAGAGGCTATGACTGAGAAACCTGGATGTGGTCAGATCTGTATGTGTCTGGATTTTCACAAGATATGTAAATGGGGGCATGCAAAAGACCTGGTTAGTTTAACTCATACATACTGGGAAACAGATGTTACATCACTTAAATTATGTGATTGTTGTAACCAAATGTTATAGCCCAGTCACTCTAGAACCCTAATAACTGCAACAAAAATAAGTTGCACTGCGACAGAATATTTTTGCACATTTGTCAGTCTGAATAAGCAAAATAGGCAAATTATTTATGACCTGGTGGCACAATCACAGTGAATTATTGGCTGCTAACAGCTTGCAGGGCTGTGATTTGATTTGAGTTTTAATTTAACCTAAATTATTCCCAAAACCTGTGGTGGCTGCAGCCCAATGAAGGTTATATTAAAAATATCAAATATATGTGTTTTTAATTTTAGTTAAACCATATAGTGCAGAAATACATGCCCAGTGCATATAGTTGCTTCAGTATTATTTAAAAACTCCCAGAATCCAACAAAGTTAATTGGACAGAAGAGGAACTGACTGATGCTGCTTAAAGCGAAATATTGTTTGTTTGGAGAATTCATTATATAACGGGAACCTAAAGTAAAAAATACAAACAGGTTTTACTCACCACCTAATTTGCATTGAAATAATTTACGTTGGCATCGGGATTTCAATACCTCGCGAAACCGCTGTAGTTCCATAATACGCCGCTAGGGGCTCGCGAACCTTGTTTTAGAAATCCCTGATATATGTTGTATAAACTAGTATCTATGTAAATAGCTTTTTAAAAAACAAAACGTGTTTTTTCCAAATTGCGCTGGCATTTCCTATTATAATGTGATCGGTATGTTTCAATATAAATCAATATACATATAATATACAACCTAATATATAACCTATAATACTACCAAATAGAACTATACCTATAGTCACTCACAAATAGTCACTATATACACTCATTTCACTGATTGTTTGTAAACAATGCAGCCTTTTAGCATTTAAAAAGCTTTTGAAGTTTTAAGTATTTCAACAACTTTTCTGTGTCTACACATTTTGATATCTCAGTGCACAGGTAATACTGGGCAGCTAAAGGGTATCTCACAGTATATTTCCTCTTTCTGAAAGTGTTTTTCTCTCCTCTGACTGTAAACAGAACATTCCGATCTCATCGACTCTCCACGTGGGAGGAGTATGTTTGTCTGCCACTTTCGCTTTTTTGACCAATAGCAGCTCTTCTCGCTGCACACTTGTATGACAGATGCAATCATAAAACAGGTCTGTGTACACTTCTGCAAGGCTTGTTAAGCCCTCAGGTTGTTTTTGTGAAACAGCACTGACTGTAATGATGCAATATTTTGATTCTGTACAGCCGTCACATGATGAAGATCTTTGGAAACTATATGTTGGCATGTCACAGAAATTGGAGTATTGGAAAGATTAGCATATTACTTGTATCATACTGCAGGATAGTCAGACACTAGTGTCTTGTGTGATTTGGGAAAAGAAATAAAAGCAATTCTAAATGCTGACAAATCCCACTTCTAATAATTTTTCTCTGACTCCAGTTTTCCGTGTCTGAATTTGTTGAGCCAGCTTTTGAAACAGCACATGCTGTAACATGCACATGCTGTACATTTTCACTTCCTCATTTAAGAGATTTCCAAATGTTTATAAAAACTCTGCTTCTTTAAATTCACACAAGACAGATTTTAAGCTGGTTTGACGTTTTTACACACAGAGAAAAAACATTTTACATTTTCTATTACTTCTTTACTATTACTTCCTTGTCTGATTTCTCCTCTTTGCCTTTACATCATATATAATTCTTAAGGCTCGTTGTTGTTTTATTTACAACACAAACAGCCTTTTATTCTGCTAAATTCAGTTCAGTCATATTAAATCTCATGTGCAGAGTCTCGAGTCTGCTGAGGTCAGTCTTGTACCATCTTGTTATAATAGCTGCTTTATTTGGATAAAGAACCAGATAGCTGAGTGCATCAATGCTGGTAAAGTTAAATAAATGATGAGCCATTATAGTTTCCTTGTTTAGATGTGTTTCCTTCGTCTTTAAGTCTGACCCACGCAATTTTCATAATGGCAGGTCAGTGCTTTACTCTTTTAAAGTGAAGCCAGCGTATTACAAAGTACCAGCAACAGTAAGAGTCAAACCTAAATACCAACAGAGGATGCTAGCATGCGTTCACAGCATGATCGCAGCATGCTCAAGCTTTCCAGCCAATGGGATGAAGCGTGATCGGATTCAACCACCAATCAAAATTCAGTGCTACTGAAACTGAGTGTACAGTAATCTAGGGGAAGTCGTGTTCTCTGTCTCAAGCCAGAGAGTGATGACGTGGGTGGGGGAAACTGCTGTATGGCAGAACAGAGGATGGAAAAGAACGTTTTGTGGAATCTGTGGCTTTACCCAATTGGGTCAGAAGTGTAACCTCATAAATATGGATATGAATTCAACCAGCCCAGTACCTTTTTATTTTTAGTATACTGTTATGTTTTTTTTTTAAATGCACTGAATGACTATTAAAGGTAAAACTAAAATGTTTAAAAGATTTATTAAAATTTTAAATTAAAATATAGATAACAATTTGATTACAATGATGGCAAAATATGTTATTAAAACAAACAATACATTTGTATAAATGTAAAGTAGACTGTATTTATAAATGTAATAGACTATTATGTCAAAATGACAAACAATGGATTACAGCTTAAAAACATTTGACCTCTGTAACATGTTTCGACAAGCAAAAAAACAGTTACCACGCCAGTGATAGGAAACAAAGCCAGGGAGTGAAAAGCGAAACAGAAAGAAATTATGGGAAATCGTGAGCATGCATTAGGTGAATGCAAGCAGGCTGAACACAGGGCTCAGCCAATGAGAACTTGCGTGATAGTGTGTATTAGCCAATCACAGATATTTTAAGGCAGTCAGACAAGACAGTGTTGTCATGAGTGTTTGGTACAGTGATGAAGGAATTTCTTTCGCATGTTACAGAGAGGGACTTTTTGTCTTATCACAGATATCACAAAGCAAACAACAAGAAAATGATTAGTCACTAAAGTGTACCGATAATGCCTAGATTACTTCACTCATTTGTTAAGAGCTATGACAGATGTACATGAACTACATTATTACAAAACTGAAACTGTGGTTTTGAAGGTTTTATCAGTACAAACTATTTATTTTTTTCCTTAAGTAACTTTAAATATCTTAACAGTGGTCTGAAACAGTGCCTGAAACAATGCCAAGGAGGACCAGAGTTCAGACATACCAAAGCCGGTTTCAGTTGGGCAGTCAGACAAACAGCCATATTTGGAGTGGACTGGCTGCTAAAAAGAACATAAACAGATTGACAGTCAGATAATATAGTATAAAATTGTCTAGTGTAAGGTAATGTGGTATAGTATAGTATTCCACATGACAAGTATCAAATACAATATAAGAGCTATAAGCTGACAGACTCTTAACACTATATGCTATATGGTTATAAAGTTTTCATAACCAATGACCTTAAATTGCAAGCGTTTACACTGTTTAATTGTGAAGAAAATGAAGAAAATGAGACCCACATGGCCTCTAGTCAGGAACTAAATAGTTTTTGGTAACTGACTAATCTCCTAACTGTGAATACTTAGCACACATGTAATACCAAGTTCTCATCTGTGATGAAATTTTAACACAATGCTTAGGTTTAGTCTTATAGATAATTCTGCCGTCACAGGTGATAACATTACAATGACACACCACTACACACTGAAACTACACATTACTGGAATAAAAACAATTCAATGTAACCTAACTGAATGAAAATTAAGATATTAAAATCTTATTTTTATCCATACAACGAATATAAAACTATAAGCTGATATAAAATGTCTTAATGGTGCTTGTTTTAGTGCTAAAATCCTGTTTTGCATTACATAAAAATGACACGTCGGAATTTATGTTATGTTTAGTTATGAGACTAATGTAAGAACCAATTAAATTTGGTGTCACTGATAATAAACCTGACACATCTTGATGCACCATGTTTGACAGCTTTGGTGGATGGAAGATGTCCTGTGATTTTATCTGTCTCACTTATTGACATTTGGTGCTTCATGTTTCATGCTAATGTGTTGTCTGTTGTCTACACCTTTTGCTGGTGTAGGATTACAGCCTTTAATCTCAAACCATTTTCCTGCACACTGTATTCAAATTGTAGTTATTTTCTGGAAGATTGTATTAGGATAAATTGCTGTCTATGCCAGCAACTAAAATTCTTGAACTTTTTTCAAAGCTAATTTGTCTTGGATTCTAATTATAATTCATTCATAAATGTTAACGTCAAGATATCACATTGCACCAAACACAAAAACATCACATGCTTGTATACCAAAGTTCCACAACAAAATATCTGTTATGATGAGGGGTCAGACAAACAAGCAGAGGAAAAGGACAGCTGATGTATTACCTAACTGGAATATGAGATGAGTTTCCATTACTGAAGGACAATGAGGAACTCACCAGGACTCACTTTTGTTCCAGATGGCTGAATGCCAAGCCTGCATAATGTGACAACATAGCCCGCAACTTTGTGCCAGTCTCTGAATGTGTCTACTGTATATTACTGGAAAATAAAAGCATCAGAAGCATTTGTCTACTGTACCTCACTGCATGCTTTCAACCATTGGACGGCTAGAAATAAAGATCAAATGTGAAGATTAAAAATAATAAATATATAATTATAATAATTGAATGTAAAATACAAAGAGGGGTGTAAACAAAACAAAAGGAAGTCCATGTTTTTTATTTTATTGTTTTTTTTATTAATTTATCATACATATTTTGTCATATGTTATATATATCATTAATATAGAGTTCGGACACTTTAAGCTCTATGTTTGTTGTATTACACATTAAAGAGTTAAAGAGTTTCTTATTACTTTCTGAAACATGACTAAGTGCAGGAACAATTTTTTATCAGCAACAAGTGGAAACTCTTGGCACACAAGAAACCTATAAGCTGATATTGTTTATGTGTTTAAAATATTGTGTTTTTTATTGTGTTTATGTGTTTTTGTGAATAAATATTTAGACATACAGTCTAAAGAAAGATAATCAAGATAATCACAGATAATCATTATTTATACACCTTCAGCTACTTGATATGTACAGAACATATATATAGAACTTGGTCCATTCTTAGACTTACTCGCATTACTCACAGGCTGATTATGAACAATCCAAACAAACAATGTTTCCATGGAGCAATAGCAAAACATGGTACAAACCGTTTGCAACAGTGACAGACCACATGAGTTTATTGCACAATTTAATACTGAGCTCTCTAATGGAACATTTATGTATTTAAACAACAGGTGCACAGGTGCAAAACTAAGCAACAAAATGTGTATTGCTTTAGAAACACAACAAATGTCTCACAGAAGGCTGTGTTGCCACACAGAGAAGCTTTAAACTCTGTTACATTATTGTGGTGAAGTCAGTGACTTGGCTTTACCTTGTTTTTTCCGCTCATCTCTGGTGTCTGTATGGGCAGATTAGGAAATGGCCAGAGGAATGAGGGGAAAGGTCAATGAAACAGAGCATTTTTTTAGATCAAATGAAGTTTCCTGTTTTTAGCAGAAATTGGAACATGTAAGAGTAAGTCTGATTATCTCATGATCGACAGACAGGAGAGAAAGATGACATTAACAATTTTGACATTAACATTAACAAGTCTATGTGATTTCCAGTTAGTTTTATCATCTAGCTAAGAAATTTAGCCTTCACATGATGTATTCCATATCCTCATTTCTCATAAACCTCAGACAATTCGTGTTATAACTGGACATATTGTAATTGTATTACACCAAATGGAACCATAATATTGTCTATACCAGAGTTTAATATACATGTGTATGTCAGGAAGCCGACTGGGTGTTGGCCCTGGAGTTTAAAGGAAGGGCAGAACTTCAGAAGTTTCCATACTCAGTCTGGCTCAATGACTCCATGAATAGCATTTCCTTGAAGGGAAGGGGAAGGGGCAACAGTGCTGCTAATGAAAGATTTACATATAGTCAGAAGGAACAAAACATTGTGTACAAAACGTTAGATTACATACCCATGACCTGTATTCCCCTAAAACCCCCTTAACGGTCATAAAGATGCTGACAAAACAAAAAGCTATTTTTCACATAGTCAGCAAATATTGCTACAGTACTGTAGCACCTTGCATGGTCAACCACTGTGTTTAAATTCCTAGAGTTCACAGCAACGCACGGAGGACTGTGAATTCCTGAGTAACTTGAGCGGCTACATTTACACTCAGTGTGTACCCTTGACCACAGAAGGCTTCACTACACAAAAGTCATCCAATTGAAAGAGGGGCAAGTGTGCCAGCCGGCCAATCAAAAGGGGTAAACATAGGCTATGTGTGGTGAAGTGTTGACATCTTCAGAATTGTTTTTATAAATGTTTATGTGAAACAAAATACAAACAAACACAAAAATGTTTAAAAGTATAATTAATTCATAATGTATGCTGTGACAGGTAAGCGTGACAGTTTACTTATATAAGTCTACTTACATAACTGAGTGCTATGTAATGTGGTCCTAAATTGATAGTTCACCCAAAAATGGAATTGGAGCTGTTATTCTTCTCACCCTCAGTCCATTGACAAAAGAGAAATAAAATAAATTTAATTACAAATAAAATAATCACTTTAATATCTAAGCTTGAGACTGAATCAGTCACTATATTCAGACTGTTATAAATGTCTGAAATAACCAGAAATTCTGTTATTTCAGTGAGGAAGAACCCATAAAAGCCATTTTTTAATCAGAACCAAAATCTTTGACAGGCCCTTGTTTTGCTGTTTGATTTTAAAAAAGGTCATGTTTTCTCCAATACACAAACATTTGTTTGAAGACAAGGGTCCAGAGTCTCTCTTTAAACATTCCCACTGGCCTAAATTAATAAAAACTCACACAAGATTACTTTCATAATAATCAACAGTTAAATAAATTGGTTTGCTGTAATGGTAAAAATTTTCTTATGTTGACGTAAAAAAAATCAAATCAAAGGTAGAATTCAATATGGCATTTGAATATGGAAGACAGTATTAGTGTAATACTAGTAACAGGGTTTCCTTTAATGGATAATATATTGTAGATCTAAAACAAGAGAGTGGTGTGTGTCTATATATGTGAGCAACATCAATAAATCTTCAATGTCAGGCTGCAGGCCACTGAGCACGTAGCACATGCACCTCAATGTTTATTAGGCTCTTTCAGTCTTGCAGTTAATGGATTTAATCCCAAGCATTTCCCTGAGGCATGTGTAAAGGCATCCAGCGTGTCACTGACCACAGGAAGAGCAAAACATCCACGCCTGTATCAATGACACTTACCTTCTTGACTCACTTAACAGCTTTTACGTCTGTTTCGAGATCCAATAACACACCTGCTATAAAATAGAGCAGCTAGTTGGATCCCTGTACAAGTACTGACAGAAAGTGCTTATCTTACAGACATATTAAAGATACTGTTTCAACTTACTGAAATCAACTACCACTGCCAAATAACTTCAGTTCAGCTACTGCCACTACTGACTACTGCCACATGGCACCTATAAAGGACACCTTTAAAGCAACTTTAGGCCCTATCTAGTATGCCTTAGGGCTATAAACACTCAGAGAAGGCATTTGCAACCACCATCTACCTATCCACCCTGTTTCTCTGCAACCTGATGCCTTCCTGATAAACAGGCTTCAAAAAGTTCTTAAACTGTCCTATAGCTTAACTCTATAGCATGGTAACAGCATAAAGGTTATGAGTTCAGTGGTTAGTGGAGTGGTTCAGTGGAGTTCAATGTCTAGTTTGAATGCACTGTAACTCACTTGGATGATCTTCCAAATGAATAAATAAACATACAAATCCATTTCTTTCTGTTGTACTTACATGATTAAGCTTACAATATAAAGCTTCAACAGATACTTGGTGCAAGGACTCCAGACATATAAATGCAAGCAATGCAGAGATTTTAATTGTTAAACACCTCTGTCATCATGCAGAAGGCACTAGAGCTTTACTTCTGAAGGAAAGGTCATGAGAATTCAACACAACCTTTCAGAAGATCTCAGTGTCGTAGTTTTAATACTTCATCACTGTATGGATTAGAATGGGAGCTGCTTCATTATATAAGTAGGACATCAAAGACAACAGGAAATACTTGTTTAATTAATTACATTATGAACAAAGCATAGGACCATCCATCCATGCTCAACTAGTCAACCCATGCATATTAGGCCATCACAACTCACAGCATAATGATATAAATAAATACCATACTTTTAACAGAGATGTTTATGTTGTTTAAATTTTGGTGTAAGTATGGCAAAAGCGTCATTCTTGTTTAATTTATAATGATTTTAAGTCTCATTCTTCTAAGTCTTCTTACGAATTTTAACTTGTGTAACTCAGTCAGTTATGAAGTAACAAAAGGAATTATAAAAACGCATTAAGAAAATGCATGTAATAATGTCACAATCAGGAGAACACATACTATAAGAAGATATGGTCAGTCCAATAATATCTAGACAGGAGTTTTTTCTTCTCAAGTACAGTGCATGATCAAATACATAAAGAAGGGAAGAGGATTTAGATGCAATGGTAAGGTTTTGATGACACGTTGTCTATGGATTGGGCAGGTGCTTTAAACATTAAAGGGGCTGGGAAACAGAGAGTGTTAGATAAAGTGTAAAAGAGAGAGCAAGTGTGGGAAAGCAGAGACTCATGAAACATGTTCTGCACAAGATAAACCCTTATCACTTACTGTGCGGCCAGGGTGGGGCACGTCTTAACAACGCTGCGTGCGCACAAGAAACTCAGCTGTACAAAAATGACGCAAATGTTTTGCCTCATCCAGCCAAGCTATTATACAGAAAGCTGCCTAGGTAAAGAAAAACATGCGCTATGAAGGATTAGTCTGGATAAGACTCATGATAAAGATGTGCAGGGAGCAAAATAAACTTCACATGTTCACCAATTGTCAGATTATGCCCATAATCAGAATTAAATCAACAATTAAATAAACATAATAATATGTTTACTGCAGTTACGTCGTAGTTGTGGGCCTGAAAACATGCAGACATTTTGGGCATATTTGGGACAAAATAAAATACATTAAACCAGCTCATTGTTGAGTGGGGAAACATTACCATGAGCAGGGAAACATTACCATTACAGGTCAGTTAGACGTGTTATTAACAGAACTCTGTATTTTGACAATGATCAATGATGTTTGTCTTTAGCACTTTGCCAATATGAATAAGCAGGTCAGTGTACCCTACATTGATTCTCAGTTCAATCTGGGTTCTTCAGTTTCCACTTTTGAAACTTATCTTTATTTAATTACTGACAATAAACACCATATGTGATAAAACCGCCAATAGTATGGATTTTCCACTAATGCAGTTGTATTGGAGAAAATGTGGTATCCCCTCCACATTTTTTGACCATTTAAATAACTGGACAGCTATAATGACTGGACAACTATCTGGTCATAAAATAGGACTAATTGTAAATGACCTCCAAGACAGACAGCAACACAACCACCTCAGCATGACCCTGTCAATTGTATATGACTTTGGTTGTTCAAAACATATGTACAGTTACTTCCAAACAGAATGTTAGCCTGGATGTTTGGAAACCTGCAATCTACACTTAACCAATCATGCAAGAGACACATGAATGGAGCAACAACAAAACTCAACACTAATTGCCAATTTACAAACAGATCCAAACTGTGCATGGTTACCGTTTCTCACTATTCACATACCACACATTTGTAAACCCTGGGTTCACTTTGTAATTTGCAGATATGTGAGGTTAATAATGTATAATTGTAGATTTGCTCTGGACATTGGTGGGGACCTATGACCCCCCCTCCCTAAACTGCTGGCATATTTGTTTGACATCAATATTGTCCAGACTGTTCTGGTGGACATGGCATACAGCAGCATTGTTCAATCTTATTTGTGTCATTGTTGATCTGAGCCAGGTCAAACAACTAGGTATAATAATATCAAGTCATCGTTCAACATCACCTGTGACCCCTTCTCTTCATCGCTGTCTGATATACAGCACAGTTGTTTAGGTTCTGTCACCTGACAAAACAGGATAAACACATGCCATTTAAACAGCAATCATTTTATTTCACTTTCTTAGTATGCAAATCTCGAATCAAATCATTAATGTTTGCCAAGTCAATGAATGCATTTTAAAAACTATTTGTGCGAAGTGGATTGTCTATTGGTGAACTGTCAACAAAATTCTAGCCATGGCAATATTAGTATGTAGCATATAAATTTCTTTCACAAGACTGATTTCTGACAAATAGTTGTTATTAGATTAGGAGAACTGACAGGAATCTTATTTATACTTTTACATTTAGCTGTGTAATCTGCTGTTAGTTTTAAGTCTGTATTCACAGACTATAGCCTGCCCTGCTGTAATGAATGTGCATCAAAGCGGTAAAAAACCCTTCTATCATTAACATTAACTGTTGTCGTTACTTTGTCGTACGCCGCATCCTCACAGGTATGTCACCCAACACACCTTCTTGCATGGGAAAAAAAATCCACTGCATTTGGTGCTGCTTGTATCTGAACGTAGCCATAGCCTCTCACATGACAGCAGGGAAAGGCACAGCCAATCAAAATGTTCATATGTGTTTTGGGGGCAGGAGGACTCAAGGAGAGAACATGATTTATCCCTTTCTGCATGTCTAGGATAATGTTGACAGCACAATTTTTTTTAAGTGGATTAAATTATTGGTGGGGACACATCCCCTCCGTCCATCCTAAATCTACGCCCCTGGTTAGTAGCACAAATATTATGCATTTGATTCCCAGGCAGCATGTAAACAGACAAATAAACTGGAAAACTTGATTGTACTGCAAGTTGCTTTGGACAAACATGTCTACTAAATGTATAAATAGACATTCTTAAATTAACATTTTTTTAAATTTCTTATAGTTGTTTTCTGTTAGGATCTGATTGTGAACAAAGATTGTGAACTTGAAATGAACAAAGACGCAGAAAAGGTAACTACATTTTATACTTTTATTGAAAATGAACTCTGTTTTCATTACAAAACGCTTTAATTTAGATACAAAAAGGATACTTTGAACATGTGCACCACATAGTTCACATTAACTCAAAAAACAAAAAAACAAAAATGTTTTAGGAAGATCTCCAAGCGAAATGTTGATCAAAATGTCTTCAGGATACATCTACACATAGTGCAGCTTCTGGTCTCACATATATTATCAGCACTTGAAGCCCAGACAGACCCCATTTGGCAACTGGTGAGTATTTTGGCCTAATGTTCTGCCTTTTCTTAGTACAAGGTCGTCTGAGCTTTAAAACACAAGGTGCAAAGTCTGATCCCTCAGTGTAAAACCAACACTAGAGCAATTTTGGAAGACAAGAGAAAAACAAACAAAACAAAACAAAAAAAAACGCACAGGACATCTCCCTGGGAGTACTTATACAGCAACTTGCATCTATTAAAAAGTGCATCGAAATAGATAAAATAAAACCGCCTCAACACTGATACATTACACACCTGCACATGATTTTCCCTTAGATTCATTTACTTTTCTACATTTCAGTAACTTACAAAAAAAAATGTTCCCGGCTTAGAATATTAGCTTAACCTTACAGATACACAAATTAAATTTCATAACCTCACAAAAACGCAGGACTGAAAATTGGAATGGTAATGATATTAACACAATCAAGTCTCAAAATGTTAATGTGTTTTGGGGACAACTGGAAAGCACATGACCACCATTTGGGAAAACATAAGTGTAACAATATGGCTATAATGCGGTATAATCACTTTGCACCTCAGCAGTAATCTCATGTCAGAAGGAGCAGCTTATACACAGTAACATACAGCATGCTGAACAGCCCACATGCCCTTATTAGGCCCTGAAACAGCATCAGTCTGACAGTGAAACATATAACTTTGGTGATGCATGATAAAACAGGGCTGTTGGCGATGCAGGCATGGTAGGAGCTCAGCCTTTACTTCCTTCCCTGAACTTTGACTAGCTCCTAGATCCTATGGGATAACTAGCCCCATTTTGTCAATTCAATGCATCCATACTACACTTCTTACTCCACCTCTGATCCGCATGGTGAAAGCCTGAAGTGCTTAAGAGTGGGAAAAAAGCCCTTTTATGAACAGCTCAGTTAAAGTACTGCTGGGTCAGTTCAACAGACAGGAAGCATGCGTGCATTGCCGTTGTATTCTTCGTCCACCTAAAATGACAAGAAATATTTAAATTTGTGTTCAATGAGATTGTATATTGTCATGTACGCATGGAGGCGATTTTGAAAATGTTGTGATTTTGTTTTAACTCACCTCAGAATAGGCAGGAAGTTGAGGGAACTGGAATTGTGGTGTGTTCATGAAGATGGGACTGTCTCCACCATCATAATCATCCAGCAGAGGTGTGAGAGGCTGTTCTATGCTGCAGTCGCGCGTGACATCACAGTAGCTGGGCGGGGCAGATGGGGGCATCCTTAAGGACACCCAGCTGGCTGATGATGTGCTTACAGAACCATCCTGGCTACTCATGCTGTTGGTACGGCTACCGAAACCATTGTAAGGAACAGTGCCAATAACCAGGGGCAGCTCCAGAACCAACTTATCACTGCCTGGGATGTGCATGTAAATCTGTGGGAAAAGATCAATATAAAAGCTCTGAATAAATGCCTAGTTCATATAAGCAACATACTATAAAATAAAATTATGACTTCTAAATGCAAATGCAAAACAAACTCACCATTAGCGCATATTCCACTCTAATAATGTTGCAGCCCAAGATGGAAGGCTTGATCTTGGGTACGCGGATGGTCTTCCCCTGCCAAGCATCACACATGCCTGAGATGATGTGGTTTCCACGCACTGAGGACAGCTTCTGCCTGAAGACCTTGGTGCGGCCATTAGCCTGGTAGATCTGCTTGGCGATAATGGCTGCTTTGGGTACCACAATGCGGGAGCAGGTGTTCTCAAATTTGGCATCAATGCAGATCTCTTCACCCTCACAGAAGCCCCTCCTGTCGATCTTGGCATTCAAAGACACCTGGCCATCAGGGATGAACATGCAAGTGACTTTCTTCTCCTTCATGCCTCCAGTAGGGGACTGTTGATAGAAATATATCAATGAACAACTTGCCCTCATACTTCAAAACAATGATTCAGATTTACAACAACAAAACAATATATTATGAAAATATTTGAAACAGATATAAATGGTCTATTTATATAATGGTCTATGTTCACATACTGGAATAACAAATGCAAAACAATGATCAGAACACCACTGAAATAAAGCTTCTTAATCCTTTATAAACAGGATTTTTTTTTCTAAAGGATAAACCATTATAAAACCCAAATCAATGGCTAGTAGTAACAAAAGTTGACACTAACCAGCAAGTCTGGGGTATTCACATCTATGGGTTCCTCGACCTCAAAGTGTTTCTTGCACTCCAGGGCAGGCTGAGAGGGTCTTTCCATCAGAACCTTGACAAAGTATTGAACATACCCAAACTTGCCCTTGTAGGAAGACACCAGTTGCCTATTGGGAAATTATTAAAGTATTAAAGCACTGATATCATGACTTCTAGTAAAGGACAATAATCACATCCGAGTATGTCAATGAGAACACTCACCCTTGTTGAGGCAGCTCAAATCCAAATGTGTATTCATACTTGTTGCCTGGACGGAGAATGACTGAACCATCTGTGTCTGTAAGAGGCAAAGACAACCATATTATTCACAGAGATCTAGAAAGGTATTCACTTTAACATCAGTAAACAAACTTAAAACTCATGCAAATAAAATCAGGCCTTCAGAATTTCAGACTATATACTTTTACTATCAGGATATTTAGTTATACAAATAAAAACATCAAGACTTTTCTGTAAAAATGTAGGCCTACAGGTAAACCCTGTAGGCTTTAGCCATGTTCACCCTTTTGAATATTACTACAATGTACAGACAATCTAACATCAACATCATCTCAGCAACATCCATCTGCCAACTTTATGAAACCAGAAAACCTATAACTCACCTGCTGGATGATCATCCAGATGGACAACATCTTCATACTTCAGATAGTCGATTTCTTCACGGCATCTCTGTTTGCCCTTTGCGTAGTCCACTTTAGCGCATCCGACTCCCAGCACCTTCATAGCCGTCACCCTGGTCACCTCCGACACCTCCACCACGATCTTACCAGCCACCTTATCTCCACTGCAGTAAAACGTCTTGGTTGGATCGTTGAAGACGATCTCGAAGACCTTCATTCTTTTTGTCATCGCCACCATGTCTGATTTGTTATTGTTTCCAAGTCCGGGAAAAAGAAAGACTGCTGATAAAAGCAGGTAAAATCAACCAAAAAGAGTCCTTGTCCTTCAAAGGTGCATCTACAATTTAAACAGAATTAAACAGCCCCTGTTCGCGTTTGTTTTGCAGTACGTGCTTTGTGCAAATTCACTATTCACGCTCTCTCAATACGCATGGGTAGTTTAAAATCTTGCGCACATTGAGCTAAGCTACGCTTTTATAGCCCGTACTTTCTGGGCGTGATTCATTAAGCTTGTTTACCACTTCAGCTGTTCATGCGGCTGTGGTGTGCACTGCATGGCTCAGCGCATGCACATCGCTCCCATTGGTCGAAAGTCGGTGTTTGTGTCGTCACTGACCAATCGGTGTTCAGAAGCGGCGCGTGGACACCTCGTGGCCGAGAGCGTTGAGCGAGTGCACAGCAGCTGCAGGAAAGGAGGGGGCGTTTTAGGGGGAGTGGCCAAGGGAGGCAGGGCCGAGACGTGTGAACAAAGAAGCGGGATGTTGTGGCATGTCTAAAAACCTAGAGAGCCAATGGGATTTCCACAAAATATCTAATGTGTGTTACGTGCAACGGCTGAATCATAAAGCAGTACAATCTGTACAGTACATCATCCAGTAAGGGCTGGAGAGAGGTGGTTTTCCCCTTCTGCTATGTCTGGGTGTGTTGAAAAAAGTAGTGCCTCTGCTGGTAAATTCTAGGTTAACAACAGACGACTAATAGGAAAGCACTTTTTTAAAATAAAAGTTTGGGTACAAGGACTGGGATTCATAAATGTTTCATGGTGTCATTTAATTGCAATGAGAGGCTATTTAATTGCAATGTATGATAGTTAAATGTTTTCCCATAGTTTTGAAGAATTCTGGGTACCATGAAAACACTATAATTTGCTGTTGCTTCATCATAATGCAGCAAAAAATATGTGTTCAACAAGATGATAGAAGTCAATACTTTAATTTGCCTGAAACATTTATACATAACTGTTGTCTTATCGTTGTCGTTGACAGCAACAGAAGAATCAGAGCAAACAGAAATCATGACTGTTTTATATTATTTATTTAAACAAATGACAAACAAAATCAAATTCCTAGAATCTTGTGAACATGTTTGTAGTAGCTGCCTGCACATTCAACAGCCTAGTGGCAGTCATACACACAAAATGATATTAATTTTCAAACCAAACAAAATACAAAACTTTAAAAAACACTTTGTTTGTATTTTATTACGTGATAAGCACGTGGATTTAATCAGTGATGACATGAAAATTGTTTTATCCAGTGTCCAATCTATCTAGATATATAGATGTATGATGAATTTGTATAAATGTTTATTGTAAATATATACATTTCTTCATAAGTTCTATGTTTGCATAACAATGATCCTTAAAAAAAAGTGTGCATAAAAAATTCAACAGAACAGATTAATCTTTATAACCACTATACACCAGGAACATACAATGAAACGTGCATATTGTTTTGCGCATAAAACGACGCTCTGGCTCCATCTAGCGGTGAAGAATAGCATAGCAACATCAACATAATTCATCAACATAATTTTCTTTTCTTTATCACTCAGTACATTGGCAGTCTTATATAAAATGTGATGCTCTGAATTGAAAAATTGATGAAAATTGGGTGTCAATAAAAATAAAGCCACCTTGCACAAAGAACCATTATACAACGTCCACTCATCCATCTACTGTCTCTACCACTTTTACTATGTGAAACCGAAGACAGGGAAACATCCCGGACAACTGACATCTATATTTCAGATTAAATCTTATTTGAGCAAAGTTGCCGTTGCTTGGCAACCTTAAACATCCTACAGCGTTAAGACGTACAATTACTGTACAATTATTTTTTTCGATATATATCTTTTGTCATATTACTTTTGTGACTGCTTTATAAATGCAACAACCACTTCGCAAATTGCTTTAATGGCTGGTTGAAATTGCATCAAACAAGATACATTATTTTAATCGCAAATTTGGTAACGAAATAGCTTACTGTTGCTAATAGCAACATCATAACGAGGTGAATTACTTCCGGGTGAGAAGGCACTTAAAAGTCTTTCAAATATGGCTGCCCCCTTGGAGTTGTATTGTTGGAAAGGCGACTGTGGATTACCTTCAGTAGATGTCGACTGTTTAATTGTGCTGGTAAGAAAATTAAACCTGTCGGTTTGATATCGCAACCGATTCTAGAAAAATAACCGTGTTTGTTTTTGTGTCTCAGTATTAAAGTAAGCGTGTTGCATTCATTTGGCGGTTGTGGGGCAGGTGGGAGGTGACTTTACAACACGCGGAACGATAGTGTCAAAATGACACATGCGTGTGAATTAATGACTGAAACAAGCTGTACAGATCTGATGTTTCACTGTATGTATATCAGTGAGTAATGTAAGCAGCATCACTATTGACATTACACTAGATCAGATGTGTCGCATATGCAGGTGTCCTGTAAAAAATAATTATAGTTATATCAAGAACAGCATGTATAATAGTATACATGGACCGATGTTTAAAATGAGCAAGACGTATTTTTTTTAATGTAGTGTTGTCGTTTGTTGGTGCAAATTTGTAATAAAATGACTATTGCAAATGTTTATCATGGTAATCATGGTTCTGTCAAAATACCATAATTACTATAGTTGTAAAAATACGATTAATTGAAATAAGACCTTAAAACAGTCTAAACGTTATAACTACATTATATGTCCCTATAATGTGCTTCCTGACTATTTCCACCACTGAATATGTATTTCAAGGACCAATACTTTGTAATAGTTGACCATTAAACAGTAGTTTTGTTTACTTCCCTCTTTACTTGTGGTTATAGAATGGCAAAAGAAAATTATATTTATTGTTAAACTCCTGTGAATTGCGTGCTTCCCGTCGCACTCCCGTTGGATTAAAACGGCTTGAACATCAATAATGTTTTGCAGTGGCGATGTGTTTGTTATCACTTGTCGTTGTTTGTGTATACGGCAGTGTGGATGAAGGTAGAGAAAAGGGAGATTATCTGCCTATGGTGTGCAGCTGTCTAAACAGCCAACAGTGTGTGTAGGAGCAGTGAAGGGTTTCTGCGAAAAGATCCAAACTCTCTAAACAAAAAACAAACGGTAACCCCGAGGGTCTCGAGTTTCCCGACAAAAGCAGGAAGAAAAACTAAACTTCAGGACAAGGAAAATAATTGAATTTACACATTTTCAGCATGGTACGGCTACAAGATTTTATGAAAAAATGCAATATGTGATAAGTTTCTAAATTAGGCGATATGTGGCGGTGCATTAAAGTAATGTATTTAATATTAATATTTTAAATTATATTTAATATATTATATTTAAAACTAATATAGCCAACATATGTTTCACATTTTTTTTCTAAGAAAAGCACAAAACATCTGATAGCTGTCTCTCTTGCAGCCATAACTCATGGCTGCGCTGTAACCATTATTTATTCATTCAATAGGTCTTTAATAGCATAGCCACAAAATAGCTTAAGTGACCCTGGATCCCTTTAAACAAATTTATTGTAAAAGTACCCTGACAGAAAACTTTAATTTCCTGAATTAAATTTTTGTTTGATCTACTGCTATTGAAGTCTGTCATTTAAGTCTGTCACATTTGTGGTGATAAGATCTTTCTTCTTTTATTTTCTATTCCTAAGGGATTTTTCCTGCTCTGTTGCTGAAATGATGTGGGCAACAGAAGTTTTGACTATGGTGATGGCTTTCCTCTCTCGTCTAGCCTAAACATTCTCCTGGAGAATGGATGGTTTATAGTTTCTGTGTCTACAGAACAGTCATCTCAGAGAACGCAGTCTCCAGTTACCACTGCTGCAGAGTAAATGTCTTAAAGCAGATGCCAGGAAAGGAGCTATGTGTAGTATAAACCTTTTTTAGTATTACAATAAAAATAGCTTGGAATTGATTGTTTGGAAAGGTAAAAGACACATTTGTTTGATTGTTTGAAAAGATAAAAATTAACCATTTTAATTTTTTTTTTTGCTCTAAACTCTGTTCTTGGGTCGTGATAAATGTACATGATTGTTTACTTTAAAATAATATGAGAAAGAATTCCAACAGCAGAGAGTTTTATAAATGATTTTTTAAAATAAAATCTTTTGTTAATCTCAGTTTGGTGCTTTTTCATTTTTAGTAGGATTTATTAAAAAAGGCAATGTTTGGATTCATTTTAGGATTTGTTTTAATTTTATCAATGCTTTGAGATTATGGCATTTGAGCTAAACTGGATACCTAGTCAGCACTGAACTGGTTGAGTTAGTGCGGTAGTGCTTAACCTTAATCTGCTAAAGCTGCTTTAAGTGAATTCTGCTGCTCCAAACAGAGCTACAAAAACTGACCGATTCCCAAATACTTACCCTGTCTTCCATTGTTTAAAAAAAACAAGCAATCACAAAATTGACAGGGCTGCCTTCAAAGTTTTGTATTGTCATTTGTTGTTGTTGTCATGGAAACAGATGCGACGTCTCAGGACATTGTAATGATTTCTGTCAGACATTTGGACAGTGTATCTGTGGTGTCTCAGCTGTTTAGCAGGTTTAATAGGCAAGTTAACAGATATTTTCTTCATGTTTTTCCAACATCGTCTGCACATTTAAGACCAGTAGCAGATGGATAGGTGGGGCAGATGGTTTCTGTGTCAAATTAAAAGAGGTGAACCTTAACTGCAGCCAGACTCTTAGTGGCCATCTCGGGTTACTGGCGCTTGTAGCAACGCCACTTGCATATAATCATAAATGATCTTGTGTTTATACAAGCCCTTTTTCTGTATCCAGTTCTGTTTATTGTATTACTTGGTTTTTTTTGTTTGGTTTCATCTTGTGTTGTAGAATGTATAAGCATGCTATTGCTCCTGTAGTGTTTCATAAACAAATAACATCACAAAATTAGTTTGCTGCTAAATGTCAGCACAGCAGTCAGGAGCGCTAAACCCACTGGAATGTGGAGAGAGGAAACGCAGCGCTTGATGTTTTCAAACCAGAGATGAAAGTGCCATTAGAGGACAATATGTTCATGTTTGACAGAGACAACCTCAGCTCGCATCCGATCTTTCCTCCACTCCTTCATCTGTGCTCAGGGATGTAATGTTCATAAACTCCAGTGCTGCCATGACTGAAGTCTTTGTTTTTAGTTTAATGAGCTAAATGCATTTTGGATGTTTACTAACAGGACCTCCCAGAACTGTCCCAGACGCTAACTCAAGTCAGCACATTTTTGGACGGCACAATTAGCAACATGCGTGTCTGGTCCCACAGAAATTGCATTGTAGTAAAGCTCAGATAATCCAATGCTACCATTACTCAACCTTGTGCAATGTTTGCCCTTTTGAGTTTGTGACAGATTTAATGCATTTTAATCTAGCCTGGCATGATTAAGTATCTAGGAACTATTATTGCTAATACTCACGGTTGGGAATTTAAACAAACCCCTACCTCAAGTTAAACTTCTCGATTATCTTCCTAAATTAACTTCTCAAAATCAACTTTGGCACAAAACAATAACCAGATGCAATGTGATGAAGTGACACGTGAGAAAAGTTTCCTTTGCTAATGGGAGTTTTTCCTTTTTAACAACAACATAAACACAAATGAGAAATGATGAGTTACAGGGTATTTTGAGAGCTGGTGGTTTGGATTCTATTTGATTCTATTTGACAAAGTCATGCTGGGTAACTCCACCCATAGTGACATCTAATCAGTCCAAGATCTTACTGCACACAACTTTATTATTATTATTATTATTATTATTATATTTTGCGAGATTATTATTAGTATTACCTATGAGGTACTGGTATGTGGGATTGTTTAACTTAAGACCAGTAAACTATTCAGAGCACCTTAGCAACACCCTAGCAACTGCTTGTGTCATACAAAAATCCTTAGAAAATCGTAGCGACTGCTTTAGTAATGCCTTGACAACCACACACAGCATTTTGAAGGCATAGTGGCGAGCATTGCGTGGGCAAGCACAACTGTCATTTTGTTCAGAAAATGTAAAGCCTAATTTATTTTCTCTTTTGCTCTCCCAGGCCTACGCAAAGTTTGCAGGCGCTCCACTTAAGGTGCATAAAATTACCAACCCATGGCGAAGTCCTGCTGGTGAGTTTGGAGTGTAAAATTTTTCCCATGTTAGCAAAACACAGGTAAGAGATATGTGGACACAGGATAGGACCTTCATAAAGCTGTCAAAGTAAGTTGCCGTCAAAAGACGGTTTAATATATGTGTAAGAGGGATGTAGACCTCTCATTACACCCTTTTCAGTTAGGGTCAGAGTTCAGCAGGTCATAGGTCAATGGGTTAAGCATCCATGGTTTTGGTGACCCTTTGAGTGCAACTGTAGGATTGCACCGCAGTTGTTGAATTCACAGATATTCTCAGCTGGTTCCAAGTGTCTCACATTTCATCAAGTAGTGTTCAAATGGGCTTACATGTTTTCTCCTGGTAAGGTTCTTTGCCTGCACTGAAGACAAGGACAGAGGGAAGCCTCTCTCAACCCAATAAGATCATCATTCATCTCAGAAAACAGGTGAACTAACCCCCCCCCCCAACCCTTGATCAACTTGTGCTGCTAATAGCCTTTTGGGGCAAAATGAGCTTAGAAACACACATGTACATAAACACTCGCATGCAACAGGTGATGAATAGACGCTTGGGTTGTCGGCATCTAAATCAAGATCTGCACCCTCATAAAACAGGTGAAGGTTTTCCCTGTTTTATGGTCAAGTAGATGAGTAGTGAGTGGTTGTACGGTTCAAATATTCGGAGGCTTTTTCACTCTCATACATAATTCACACAGAAAGAGGTTTATTCAAAGATCACTTCTTCCAATGCCCATTGGAACCTGCTTCAAAGCAGCTTTACTTTAACCACTGGAGGACAGCAGCAAAAACTTATGTCTTGCAGACATGCAAAATGAAGTCATTGTATTTAGTGTTTGCATTCCCGTCCTTTTGTGTTTTAACAGTGTGAGTGGGATTTAAGCACTGCTGCATAAATATAACTCTTTCCAGCGTCCTTACATGCACATACAAGCTGTTCTAACAAAGTTAAAAACAGCCTACTATTTTGTTTTATTAACTTAAAAGCATGAACCTGTTACTAAAAAAGTGATTAAAATATTAAAACTGATTGGCCCTTAGTATGTACAAGTAAAGTCTAATTTAATTGTTCACACTGAAGTCAAAACTGGGTTGAAGTCAGTTCCCTTCAGGTTCACACAGGTGTTCTGACTGAGTAACCACACCTAAAATCATAGTCTTAATTTTATACAGCATATGTGTTTTCTTACCATTTAAAAGCCATTTAAACCATTTAAAAGGTTTGATGTTTTAATGCAACAACAGTTGACATTAAAACAGTTGTGTCTGTCATTAAAGCTGTTATAACGTAATGACGTTACCAGTTTAAGTGGGACTAAAATATCGAAATATGCACCTAAAATTAAGTATTAGACAAATGTCATGGATATTTACAGCATAAAACATAAAAAACTAACAGGTTATGCCTCTCAGTTTATTAAGCTTTGAGGTTTATTCTTGGCATTGATGCTTGTTGTTAGCAGAGCGGTTTCACAATAATGGCCTCTGGTTTGGGTTTATTAGGCAGCGGGTAAGATTTGACCTTTTAAAGCTTGTAAGTGGTGTGCAAGGAGAATGTACGGAAAATTGGGAAGTGACTAATTATACAGCTGAAACCTTTTCCTTGTGGTAGTCACTTAATCACGAAGAGAGGTTTTTTGGCATTGTGGTAAGCACTCAGAAGAGTCCAGGAGGAGACATGTGTCAAGTGTAAACACATTATAGTCTGTTGTCATACTGCAGCTGTTTTCTTTGCTGGTCAGTCACTTCCTGTCCTGTACAGGTTAAAGTACATACAGTTCCCACAAAGTGTGAGACTTCTCACACTGACAGCTGATTGATTAAATCTGTCTCTTGTGTTTCAGAAGTACAATGCAGATTACGACCTGTCGGCGAAGGAGGGCGCAGACACGCTGGCTTTTGTCTCGCTGCTGGAGGAAAAATTACTCCCAGCATTGGTGAGGAAAAACATAAAGATGATTATAAATCTGAAGGTTTTACTTTAAGTTTAGATTGGATAAGCTGTTAAATAACTAAACATTGGAATTATGTTAAGTAACAAAAAACAAGAAATGCTGGGGCTGTAAACAGCTCTGAGGTAAATTGAAGTGACTGTAAATTGTTAAAGCTAGCTGCTTACTGTTGCCAATGAACCACTGCTTTTACCACTTAATTTGGCTCTTGCCGGCGTTTTATACACATAATGCAGCTCTCGAAGGCCGACCATACAGTGAAGAGTTTTGTGTGAGGTGCTTCACTTCCTGTTTCACACCCTTTAAATAGTTTTCAGTTGAAAATTATGGGAAACACACTGGGATAAAGATCTCTGTCCCAGCTTCTGAGTTAAAGGCACCCTGTTGTTGTTTTTGTTGTTGTATTTCATGTTTCTAGGGAAAGAAAATTAGTTAGACATCCTATTTCCTAAAGTTCATACCAAAAAGGACCTTCCTCCAGCTGTTTCACTGCAGTCTGAGACGTAAAGCTGCAGAAGAAACCAATATAAATGTTATAAGAGCAGCAGAAAGTAACTTAGAACTGCAAGCTGATGGTTAATTGATTTTCATGTTGGCTAACTTTGCATCTGATCTCTAAACTCTAGTTGTTAATCATGCTCAGGGTGCTTTAGTCAGGAATTTTCAGGTGGAATTAATCCAGTTCAATCAATTAAAAACCATATATAGCCATTTTATAGAGCTTTCTTTGAAGTGTGTGTTGGGGTGTGTGTGTGTTGGGGTGTGTGTGTGTTGGGGTGTGTGTGTGTTGGGGTGTGTGTGCACACAGTACCACTGTGCAAATACTTGGGCTGGTTGCTGGTTCATTGTCCCCCTGAGAACATCTGTCATGTTTACTGATAGCCCACACATCCTGTTTTTACTTTTAAAACTACATATTAAAGATGTCAACAGACCTTGTGCAGCTTAACTGAGCTCTATTTGCGGATAATCTTTCATGTATTTCTTGAACGTTGTGTTTGATTAGGTCTACACACTGTGGATAGACTCTAAAAACTATGTGGATGTTACAAGGCGCTGGTATGCGGAAAACATCCCCTTCCCTCTTAACTTCCTGCTGCCTAACCGCATGCACAGCCAGCAGCTGGAGAGACTGAGGCTGGTGCGGGGAGACCCAGTCCTGGAGCCTGGTGAACAGCTGGAGAAAGAGGTGAGAAGGAACAAAACTAGACGCCAGTGGTGGTTTATGGTTTAAAATCAGTGGAATTAAACTCTTTAAAATGGTGCTTTTATAGACAAGAGGACTGATCAAAAGAATTGTCTGTAAAATAATGTGATTAATTGAGCTGAAAAAAATACATTTGTGGTTAATAACAGGTAAAGTTTAAAAAAAGACCAGATTTGACCTCAATTATTGTTTTCACTCTATTGTAGAAATGGCTTGCGAATAGTTGTTCTCTTGAGAGAACGTAGTTGGAGACTTTTGATTTCTAAAACACAGATGTAGAAAATCCTGCTGTATTTATGAAATTTGCATAGCATTTGGAGGCTATTATGTGGATAAAAATAGAAATCCTTTGCATTTTAAAACTCTGTCCCCCCTTTAAATTCACTTCCTGCTCTCATTATATCGAGTCTCGCCACATTTCCAGCCCTGCTTATACATATACATTCCTGGTTTAATTGTATTGTAGATTTTGAATGTGATTAAAATTTGAGTCACATCTGAAATAAATTTCCTTTATGTGAACTAATAAAACTAAATAAGGCTAAACTTCTATGGAGGCAATTCATTTCCTCCTAATGCAGCCATTCATTCTCTTGCCCATAGTTAACACAGGCATTTTAAAACTGGTTAATGTCATAAAGCAGTTACAGCAGATAGAGTGTAATGGAAGGTTTGAAAAGAGGCAGTACCTTTGGGGTGTATAGAGATGTTGTTGAGCATGAAATTAACCTTCAGCCCCCACGCCCATAATTCCTCCTCACCCAGAATGCCTTCTTAGAAGTGGGTTCTGTTTCAGATCAGCTTGCATTATATTCTGGTTCCGTTTCAGTAAGGAATGCCCGCTTCTCACAGTATAATCAGTTGGGTTGCAAGTTGTTTACTTATTTAAAGTCATATTCTTTAATATGACTTTTTTACTATATGACTTTTTTACTATATAAGAAGCCGATAAAGCTAATTGCAATGTAGAGTAAATTCTATATTTATATAATGTTCCCTATCTGGGTTTTATGTCTTGGTGGTCTACCTTTGTCTCAAAGAAACCCCCCTGGACCCTGCTGTTGGATCTTCATCAATGTGTTTACACAACATAGAAGGAATTCGGTCAGGTGGTTTATTGCCATAGCAACCTCTTTGTATCATCATTGCTTGGTGAAATAAGAGGAAAGTTACAGAAAGATCATTTTACTGTATACGTTTTAATAAATATCCATCCACATCCGTTGTACAATTCTGGTAGCAGTTTTAATTTAGTTGGTCCACAAATTTTAACAGCTTATAACTGTTGTCCGTCTTTCCACTTCATAGCTTTATCGTGATGCATTTGAATGCATGACCCTCCTATCACAGAGACTGGCCTCACAGAAATTCTTCTTTGGAGATTCGTAAGCAACACCAATGACACATATTGACCATATATAAAATGCTATCAAAATTTGTATGCACATTTTTGTGGGAGTTTTGGTGTTTATGCATGATAATGCTGCTTTATGTTCCTCCAGTCCATCGTCATTGGATGCGTATGTGTTTGCACACCTGGCTCCTCTGTTGAAGATCAAACTCCCTAATGGAAAACTCCAGCAACACCTCAGTTCTCTGAGCAACCTGCAGCAGTTCTGCACCAACATTCTAGGACTCTACTTCCCTTCTGATGCACGAGGTTTGCATCTTAAATAATACTGCACTGTTTAATTGGTGCTTTCTGCTACTCAATTGCTATTTTTACACTTGATTCGTTTAAGAGGTCTGAGAGTAGAAATTTGACTTGTGTCTGGTTTCAGACAAAGTTGTGAATGGAAAGCGGACTGAGACCGTGTCAATTAAAATGATTTAGAAAGAGATCTGAGTCTACAAGGACAGTGTGAACGCAAAGAGAACTAGGTCTTTTTTGCTTGGTTTAATGTGGTTCTCTTAAAAGGAACTCTTAAGTGAAACCAAATTACCCCAATGAACTTTCTCTTTACCTTTCAGAGGCACCAAGTCGTAATATACCTGTTCAGTCAGACAGCGGAGACTTTGACAACGAACCCCACAAGCGGCGTAACCAGATTCTGTCCGTGCTGTTTGCTGTGGGCGCCATGCTGGGTTATGCCATCCTTACAGGGATTGTTTCAATCAAGCGAGAGCAGCCACAGCTGAAAAACTCCAGCCATGAGGATGAGGGGGAAGAAGATGATGATGACTAAGTGAAAAAGGGACCCAGGGTAACAGGCATGCCATTCAAAGTGGAGCCACCCACCCTATTACCTCATTAACTTTCAATCTCCCATCATGCACGAGTGTCCATAGAATGTCACTCTGTGTAGCTTCAGGCTAGCCCCATATTGGTGCTTTTCTTTTTATTATTGTTGTTAATGGTCTTATTATAAAAATGTGATTCTCTAGTATAGTGTTCTGTAAGTTTGTCAGGAATTTTGACTTGATTTTCAGGTCATTAAAAAAACCCTCACAGATTCCTGTTTTCACTCTTGGTCTATCACTTCAGAAAAATACAAACAACACACAATTATTTTATGTATTTTTTTAGTTTAAATTTCACAAATATAAAACATCTGTACAAATCATAATGGAAACAAACCATTTCCGTAATGCCAAACACAGAAAAAAGCACTTCAAAAACACAAATCCAGAACAAAAACCTGTTAATGTTACCAGCTGTTATTCTTCATTTATGTTTGCTCTCACACTTTTATACATACAGTAAATGTTACATTCATTTGCTACAGTGACCTGATATAGTGACTTGCAGACTAAACATGCTGTCACGCTCTTAACATTTTTCAACACATTGCAAAAAATGTGCCAAGTAAACTCATTAGAAACTTGTTATCTGAAGGCATCCATCTAGGAACTCTTTAAAAGCCACTCAACACCCACTCAAGACCCAAATCTTTATAAAGCACTCAGATTTTAATGTCATTAAAAATCAGCAGAGCTTTCGTACCACACTCTGAAGTTAAAGGAAAAGTCCACCCCAAATATTTTGCCCATAAATTACCTGCCCTCAAGGCATCCTAGGATTTTGAGGCTCCAAATTTTAACAAATATTTTGATGCTCTTGAATGTATAAGTGGAATCTCATTGGTTCTTGCACGTCTCTTAACCCCTCAGAGTTGAATTTATTATTTTGTGATTTTATTTAACTGTGTTTGAATGAAAAATGTCATTCTCCTGGGAAGCCTTGAAGGTCATTTATGGGTGAAATATTATTTGTGGGTGGACTTTAAACTGGAGCCTTTAGTCTTTTTACAGCTGGACTTCTCCATCGCTTTCTCTCACCGGAAACACAAGGCACAGTGGGGTCATCTGTTTTGTGGCTTTGAGGCCAGACCTGCCCTAAAACCTCTTTAACTAAACTTCTCTACGGTTTACAGTAAGTCACCAATATAGCAGTATTATTAAAACAGCACTCGTAAACTGTGCAGTTTCTGCAGAGTTGTAACAACAGAGTTGTAACAACACTATACACTGTTTTAGAGTTCTTTTGTTTAAATGAATTGTCAGTTCATTAAATTGTCAGTTCATCTAGTCTAGATACGTATGGGAAGTGGCAGTGGGTTTGTTTATCCAGGTTGTTTGTGCTACTGGAAAACTTTGTTAATCTGATGATATAGCCTGATCAAAATAAACTGTTTGTGAACTTTTTCCAATTACAGCATGTAAGTATAATTAAGTTCTTAGCATCTAGTTAGACTGCTAAAATTGCTTCCTGGGTTTAGAGCTGCCAGTGCGTTGTATGTAATGTGAGATTGTTTCTTTGGATTCTCAAGAGCACTGTCTAAATTCTCCTTCACTGAAGTCTAGTTCTGGGTATGTGAGATGGCCATTAAAGTTTCACTTCCCAATGAGAGTAAATCACAGTTAAGCCCTGCCCACAAGAGATTCATGCCAGAACGGCTAACATAAATTTGCGGATTAAAACAAAAACGCTTGTCAGTGCATAAAAAGTAAGTTTAAAAAAAAAACAGTTGTGAGAATGTGGTTTATTTGAACAACATATGCACTATGGCATTGAGGTTTTTCATTTTCTGATTTTCTTCATTTTCCCTGTATAATCTGTTTTGTTTCTTGAAAGTTGGTGTTCGTTTTTAGTGGCACAAAACTGATTTCAGAAGAATGTATCAGTCATTTTAGCAAAAGCACAATTTTCTGTCTGAGTTAAATCATAGCAAATAAAGCATTTACTGTTCTAAATGAAGACAAAGGGGTTGTGAAACATTAGTGGAACCTACACTTTTAAACTGAGTGTTGATGTGATGAACTACATCTGTGCTGCTTCTAATGATTGGACACATTTGTGAACTTAAGGTAACTTGCTTTATCTACCAAAATCTTGTCTAAACAAGATCGTGTAAAGTAATTGCAAAGCTGGTTCGTTGTTAAAAATGTCTTGGCTTGTCTTTACAGATGATAAATTATGTTTATAGAATGCAATATCATTTATATATTCTAAATGTGGTATAGTTAATGAAATGAAAATAATGAAAATTCTTTCATCTTTTAATCACTCCCATGTCGTTCCAGGAACACAATAGAACATATTTTGGTAACCAAGATGGCTATCAAACAACAGTGACTATTGACTTCTATTTATAGACACAAAACCACTGAGACATTTCTTACATTAGAAGAAAAAGTCATTTGAGTTTTTTCGTAGTACCCTTATCCAAAAGCAGTTAAAACTAAAGTTTGCGTAAAAGTTTTTTTGTAGCCTAAGAACGTAACCATAACCAGTAGGCCGCCGTATCTATCTATCCATCCAAATACCCACATCAATAAAACGCAAGCTGTGTTAGTATTTATTATTTTACATGGATTTTTATATCACAAGTGTATGACAGGGATTTCGAAAAATGGTTCACTTTTAAAATTAGGAACCCTGTAGCTATTAATGGCTTTATATTTTACACTGTTTGTGTTCACTCAAACCTCAGACCATCTATTTTTAGTCCTTAAGAAAAAAATTCCAAGTTGTGTATATATACTTATATATTTTGCTTTCTGAAATTCAATAGTCTGTGAGGAGCTCGGTTTGCTAATGCAGAGGCGCAGCTGGAGACAGCCGCAATAAATATTTGAGTTGATTGACAAGGTTCGTTATCTCTCCCCCCGCAGTTCAACTCCTGTTTCTCATTTGGGATAGAAAGTGTTGAGCGCTGCAGTTTCAGGGAACCCGCAGACTCACCCGCTCACGTTGGACCCCGGGCCACTCTTGGGTCAGAACTACACAGAGGATTTGTGTTCTGGCGCTCGGGATCCAGCGATTCCTGAGCGTTTCGTGTCTGATGAATTGAACCAGGATTTATTCCAATCGGTTTTATTGAATAATACTTGCTGGAATCGTGGTGTAGAGGATGGAGTTGCGGAAAATTGTGCCTAACATACTTGTCCTGTATGTTGCAATTTTTAGACGCCTCTCCGAATCATCAGACTTGAAAGGTGAGTTTATTAACATCTCAGAATACGATACTAAATACGATTCTCTCTTTAAATATATATTTAATGTAACTGTTATGTACATGTTTACTTGTAATGGTCTTACTTGTAATAGTTAAATTAATTGTGACCGTAACAGTAGCGTTTAATGTTTTCGGTGTTCATTTTTCGTTGAGGTCAACTGGTTAGTGGCATCGTTCATTTCTACCTTCAGCTGCCCTCCATTGTCTCAGTTCATGCTTTTCTTAGCAGCTTCAAAGCTTATAGTGTCCCAGTGCACAAAGACCCCAATGAGACAATGTCATGCAAATCAAAGAAAGTTGCCTAGTACAAAAAATTGATCGTGTCTAAGCAATTACAGATCAGGTTTATTTGTAAGATAATTTTCTGGTCATTCATTGCGTTATTAAAAAAAACTTTCTAGCTCAGAAAATGCTGTAAGACTTATTACATGGATGATGTGAGCCTCACTGAATCCAAATACAAACCTGTAGATCATAAATTCAGCTTTAAACTCTTGCAAATATATATATATATTGCAAGAGATGTGAAAAGCTTAACACTCTTGCAGTGAGTATGTACAGGACAGTTGTGTGTGTTAAAATAACGCTACAACCAGTAGTTTATTTCTTTTGTAAATATAGAAATGCGAAGGTTAATTTACATTTATTCATCTGAAATAGCTTTGCATCTACACATCATCTCAGTCTGTGTGCTCTCCTAAAATTTGACTAGTATTGTTAGAGCCATTTTTTACCAGTTGAGCAACAGAGTATTTTATAGTGAAAGCTGGAAAGTTGGAGCAATGTTTTGATTTACATAGTACATTTTCTAGAACTCATGGCATTGAACTCCGTCATGCCTTGAAGACACCTTTCCAACAGTGTTAAGCAATAATGTGGTCACCTGCACTACTTTAGCATCATGTGAGAACAATCATTGAGACAGATAGACAAGGTACTTACAGTGCACTGGGATTTTGGGACAGTAAAGAAAAAAGGCTGTTTGCTGTGGAGACATTAAAAATTTTATGATTAAAGATGAAAATAAGGCAAATGTACAGAATGTTCCAATTTTGCGCATTTTCACTCATTTTCTGTAAGAGTCAGCTCCCTTGCCTTCATCTTGGTTTATGTGTGTTCTCACTGTAAACAAGATTGCAGAGGCAATGGACAGAATTAAAAATACACATTATCTGATTTTAATGTGTGAACCAATATTGAACCAAATACTTAGAAATACAATTGTAAGCCATTTGTCAAAATACTTATGCTCACATTAGATAGATGCATGGAACTGCTGTTCATCCGAACTGATAAAACATTTGTGTTAAAACCAAATAACAAAATGTGGTATGCTGTACTTTTGCCTCATATTCATCTTTTAATCATAAAATAATTGATTCTACAGTGAACAGAACCTTTACTGCCCATAACACTGTATGTCTCAAGCCTGGACAGCTTGTTGCGTTTATTTACTGGCTAATGTTAATTTATCATACAGAGATAAATTTAGAGAACTTTCCTCAGAGTACCAAACTCCCTTGTTAGGGAGTTCCCTCTGTGCTTTTCAAACACACTGCAAGGATACAAATAAACAGCTGGAATCCAATGCTGGCATGCTGTGCAGTTGTGCTCTGGCAGACAGCTAAACCACTTCACAGACTCTGTTGCCTCCCCCAAAACGTCAACATTAGCTATCGAAAGGAAGTGTGTGTTGTGTTGGTCTTCAGTTGTCCGCCCAGAACAGAGTCAGCCTATCAGACAGCAGGATTCATGAGTAACCATAATTCACTCTGATGAAGGATAGCGTTGGTTTCCCTAATTCTAGATTTGCACTTCTGTATATATGTTCCCTTGACTGGATAAGTCTGACTTTGTTGTGTATTTCCATATAGCAAGACACAGAAATAATTATTAGAGAAATTAGCTTTCAGTATTCCTTTAGCTCAACTGGTAGAGCATTGCGTTAGCAGCACTAAGTGTTCGATCCCAGGGAACACAAGTACTGATAAAATAAACAAAGTGTATACCTTGAATTCACTGTCGCTTTGGTAACTGTCTGTCAAATGAATAAATGTAAATGGAAGATTTAATATAATACACCCACTGGGCGCTATACAGGCCATTTGATGCATGTTGCACATAAAAAAATGTTTAATTTACTGCTGCCATATAACGTCTAGAAATCAAGGTGCAAGTTTTTATTATTCCACCAGGATACAAACTTATGCACTTATGCATACTTATGTATGTTCTGTACAAAGCACTCTGTATTTTCTCTACATGCGTCTTTATTGTCCTTGTTGGTGATTAGTCTAATTCTTGTAATACATTTGTTTCCCTTTCTGACCTGATCTCTCTCTTTCCCTCAGTGATTAATCTGTTGGCACTGAATGATGCTGAGCAGACGACAGCAGCTATGGAGCATCTCTCAGGAGCTCTGCAGAAAGCAGGAGATCTCTACATCACCTCCACCTTCATGCTGCCACCCAAACTTGGTGGTGTTTTGTTCGGCCTCTATGACAAGGCAGACAACAAGAAGTACCTGGAGATTGCTGTCGTAGGCAAGATCAATAAATGTAGGAGCATGTTTTGGTTATTACTGTACATTGGTTTCTTTTGTGTTTTAATAGGTAGTAAATAGTTTATGTCTGTATACTTTAAATTTGCATAATCTTTGGAAGTGTTACGCTAAGTGTTTCTCTTCCTTTCAGTACTGGTGCGATACTTGCGGTCTGATGGAAAAGCCCATTCTGTCAATTTACAAAATCCAGTCCTTGCAGAGGGACGTGCACAGTCACTTATACTCAGGGTGGGCGGGCTTAGAAGGAATCACATAAATCTCGAACTTTATGTAAACTGCCGATTAGTCGATTCTGCTCAGGGACTTCCCCTATTCGTCGGCCTTCCATCAGACGCTGAATCTGTGGATGTGCGCACTGGACAGAAGTCTTATGCCAGGATACAGGTGATTTATTTACATCAAAAATAATGATCTGGTTTTCACCAGTTCCATATACTGTGGAATTCTGAGGTTCAATACAAGAATGTTTTTTTTTAATTATTTTGCTACTATATAACTATGTAATATAATTTGTACTTTTTTTTAAATTGGTAAACTGAAAATGGAAGCATTTTTACAAGTGGTCTAATTTTAGCTTGTAAAAGTGAATCTTCAGCATCTTTCAGTGTTTAATGCAAGAGTTTTCAGTCTGTTTCCAGTGGGATTTGCTTATATAACCTAGATATTAAACTTCGTCCTACACCATTTGTGCTACAGGCATAATGCTACAAGAAATTATTATACGTCAAAGCAACTTTTTGAGTAAAGTCTAACTTATGTAGTGTATTAGTTATGTATTGAGACAGTAAGGAAAAATATGTTTGCTGTGGAATCAACAAACCTTTTAATGTGTAGTATCTGTTCTGTCCATTGCTTCTGCAGTCTGAGTCTTGTGATTTGCATTAAAAATGAGGGAGTTGACTAACAGCAAAGCAGTGAAAAATGTCCAGAAATGTGACATTCTGTGCATTTGCCTCATATTCATCTTTTAACTGTAAAATACTGTATATATGAACTCCATAGCAAGGAGAACAACTTTTCATTTTACTCTCCTTTTCCTTTTTACTCTTTACATATGGAGGGCACTGTAAGTTAGACCTCTCATTGTAAGCTAGACTTGAGTTTCTTGAGTGTAATGATTCTATATATCCTGATATTTAAGGAGTGCACTGTATGTTTTCCTTAATAATGAAATAGGTAAGAAATCCTATTGCCTTAGTTTTAAGAGGGAACCCAAGCCTAGATTATATCTAGGGGCCAGAACTTGAGATGCCCTTTTTATCTTGCTTACATGAGTAAGAAACCATCTAGAAGTCACCTATAAACTTTTATCACCTGCAATGCATAAGTAACCACCTTAAAATACCCTAGCAACCACATAACATCAAATGACTCAAAATACCTTAGCAACCATAGCAAAGAAATGCCTTGACCTATTTAGAAAACACAAAGACCAGTTTAAAGTATGTGCAATGTACATATCAAAAGATATGCAAACACTATAGTAATTGTAGGGCAGCCATTGTTAAAAAATACCACAGATGACTGCAGTTTGCATTTATATCTGTCTGAACTGCAATTGTACATATTATATGATCCGCTAAGATTATGCTTTAACTGTAATTTTGCCTGAGCGCATTTGAATGAAGGTCTATTTGTTAGAAAGCAAAATGAAAAGTAGTAAGAATGTATAAGATGTACAAAACAACTGATTATTGAAATTACATGTACAATGTAAATTACATGTTGAAATAAAACAGTTTAATTTTGAAATATTTTAGGGCTCTGTGGAATCTATTAAACTGGCTGTTGGAGGCTCTCTGGCTACAGCTGGTCTTCTTATTGACTGTCCATTCCAAGGAGATTCAGCTATAAACAATGCAGGTAATGGTTTCCTGACTGCTGATTAAAACGTTTTAAGGAAATTCCTTTATATTGTAATATGTCATCATACTGCCCTCTTGTGCCAATGAAGAAACATTGTTTCATTTTGGGCTTAGCAACGGCGGGGAACGCGTCTTAGAAATGTATAATTGTAGCTGTTTTTCTATGAATGTAGCCTTGTTTTTAAACATCGGCATGTTATAATATGTTGTTGTAAACGTTTCTGTCTCTTTATTGAGAAAATAAATGATATAATAAATGATCTTGTCCACAGCGGGAAATAATTGTTTGCGATATGTGTATAATTTTGTTTTTTTACTTGTTCCTTATGTATAATAGAAGACTATGCGTAGACTCTTACAAAAAGTTAATCACTTGGCTGTTTCTTTACAGTAACCAGCGATATCAACGCCATCCTCGGTAAATATCGGGAATCTTGTTTATATGATATAAGAATTTATTTATCGTCATGTTTGTTATGCAATAGTGTTTCAATAAATAATAAACAATATAAACAAATCACATGGTCAGGTGATCACACCAAAGCTCTGATTGGCCAGCTGATCATCTTCAACCAGATCATGGGAGAGCTGAGAGAGGATATCAGAGAGCAGGTAATACAAATATAGGGCAATGAATGAATGAATGAACAGATTTACAAACTGTTGAATGAGTGAGTTAAGTAAGTTGCATCAGTTACTGTAAGTCCAAGGCTTCCAAGAGTCTTCAGTAACTACATGTTGTTTTATTGGGTACATTACATTCATGATTAACATGGGGTTTATTTAAAGCATTTCTAAATATAAGTTTAAACTGCCTACTTACTGCAAGTGATGATTTTACTGTCATCCCTTCTAGTTTGACAAAATTCTGTACTCTGGTCAGGGGATTAGCTCTGACTTGTGAGTGCAGAGTCTTTGTTTACCATTATATCTGCCAATACTGGATTGGTAACTTGTGAAGTAATTCCATGTTGTTTTGTTTTTAGACTAAAGAGATGTCTCTCATCAGGAACACCATCCTGGAATGCCAAGTTTGTGGTCAGTGATAGAGAAAGATTTTTATAATCATCTCTATATATTATTCTGGGATCATTGTAAAACTCAGCATCTGAAACAAAATCATAGATCCATGTGTTGATACCTCTCTCTCTCTCTCTCTCTCTCTCTCTATCTCTGTCTCTCTCTAACACTGTATATCAGGCTTTCATGAGCCTCAGTCACGGTGTCAGCCTAACCCCTGCTATGATGGTGTGACCTGCATGGACAGCCTGATATATCCAGGGTATCAGTGTGGCCCCTGTCCAGAGGGCATGACTGGCAATGGAACACACTGCCAGGACATTGATGAGGTTCCTGCCAAAATTGCACACTTTATTTGATATCATTTGCTTTCTCAGATAGCTAGTTAAATAAGGTGCAACATTAAATTAAACACACAATAAAACTGTTTTACTTTAATTTCTTAATAGTGTTCTTGGACATCTGATCATTAAATCACTCATTTTTGGCTAATGCACAATTGATATAGCCTAAAGTAATATCTAGAGGTTATTTTGGGGGGCACCTAGGCTTTGCTGGATGCCACTGGTCCTGTTTCAATGTAAAAATATGTTGTGTTATAGAAGTTAAATTTGAATGTATGTATATGTATATAACTATGTTAGTTCTCTTTTTCTCTATCTACAAACTCTTTCTTATAGTGTACAGCTCAGCCCTGTTTTTCAGCAGAGTTGTGTGTGAACACAGCTAAAGGTTTCAGCTGTGAAAGCTGTCCAATGGGATTTACTGGTCCAACACTCAGGGGAAATGGGTTAGAGTTTGCCAACAGTCACAAGCAGGTAAAAACGTATCAAACCCCAAAAATGTTTGGAGACCTTTCATCAGTGATTTTTTTCAAATGTTCATTCTGTTTTAATCAGGTTCAATAATTTGCTGTATGCATATTTTTTGTGATTCTCAGAAGTGTGTTGACATTGATGAGTGTCTTGATCACTCTAGTGTCTGTGTTCCCAACTCAGTCTGTATTAATACAATGGTGAGTAAAATTTGACATTGCACTGACCTAAAAAAAAATTAACTAACTTAATCACTGAAGCAATTAGTTTTGACATTTGATTACCAAATTCACCAATTGCCTCTAATACCACCATTTTTATAGGGATCTTTCAAGTGTGGTCAGTGTAAAGCAGGATTTGTGGGTAATCAGACCGCAGGCTGTTTTGCAAGGAAAACATGTGCTACTCTGGGCTTTGAACCCTGTGATGTCAACGCACATTGTCAGATGGGCCGCCACAGTGACATTTCCTGTGTGGTGAGACAAGCTTATCCTAAAGAGACTGCTTGTAATTGATTACAGCTGTGGACTAAGACTGCAGATCCTTAATGCTTTAGATGATATAATTGCTTTTTTCAAAATCCCACCACGAAATGAAGATCCAATATTTATTATCCAATTATATCTATATGTCTGCCTTGTTTCTTGCAGTGTAATGTTGGCTGGGCAGGCAATGGGAACGTCTGTGGTCCAGACTCTGACATTGATGGCTACCCTGATGAGCCACTGCCATGTATTGACAACAGCAAACACTGCAGAGCGGTATTTATTTACTTCACTACACACATTTTAATGTTTACAGCCCTGAATGAATGTATGCTTAATGTAACAAAGGCTTAAAGTAAAAGTCTTATGTAAACAACAATACCATTTTACTTACCTTTTTATCTAAAGAATCTGAAGAATGTTTAAGGCACTGTTTTTTATACCATCATAGCATACAGTAGCAGAGGCAATTGATCTCCATAATGGAAAAAAACTTCAAAAAAACCCAGATGATTTACTCATTGTTTTACGAGTCATGAATATCTTTGTGTTTGGAACAGACTGACAATTGAAACTTAATATTCACTGAGAATCTTACCAGCTGCTGCTGTTCTCAGATTTCATTTGGTTTAACATGATGACATTGGTACAACCACTTATGAAGTACAATATTTAAATATATGCAGAGAGTTAATAGCTTGTGGCAAAAGGAAAGACAATAATTTAGTAACAACTCACTGGACAAAATTTATTTGTGTACATACATAACATGCTGTATATACATATTAGTCATACAATTTTCTATATAATATGTATATCAATAAATTGATTATTCCTGTGTAGGATAACTGTGTGAATACCCCAAACTCTGGTCAGGAGGACACCGATGGAGATGGGATTGGAGATCAGTGTGATGAGGATGCAGATGGAGATGGAATTAAGAATGTTGAGGTTTCTGTGGCAAAGATTTGCAACAACAACATACTCAACAGTGAATTATTTAAATAGCTATTGGATATCTCATTGCTTCTATATAGGCAGACATTCACAGTACATAAGTTATTGAGCAACTACATAAAATGTCATAAAACATACATCAAATGTTTCTTTACCTTACACTAAATCACATCAAGTTAATAATGCATATATAATTAATTATTTTAATTAATTAATTAATTTATTTATTTATAATTTAATTATTATAATAATGATTGTTGAGTCACATTTTCTAAAAAAAATGTTAGTTTCTTTTTTTTGATGTCTGCACGGTTAAGTATATGTATAAACAGAAAGAAAATGATCTGGTAACTATGTTGCATGTGCTAAGGATGCATTTGTGGCTTGTCCATACAGCAGTTGCTTATAATTTAAACTAGTCATCCATGTTAAATAGTTCTACATGTAATTGCAGGGGCATAAATTACAGATTTCAGCTGTAATTAGGTAATGATTGTCCAAGAGACTCCAAACCACAGCTAATTTAACTGCATCTATGCAGGACAACTGTCGTCTGGTGCCTAACAAAGACCAGCAGAACTCTGACACAGACTCTTATGGTGATGCTTGTGATAACTGCCCCAGCGTTCCCAATGGTGACCAGCTTGACACTGATGGCAACGGCAAAGGAGACATCTGTGACAATGACATTGATGGAGATGGTGCAGTATACACACCTTTACTTCTGTGAGTTTACAGCTGTATACTGTTCCTACAGCTTTCATCACTGTATTTCACCTTAGGAATTCCTAATGTGTTGGATAACTGTCCTAAGATGCCCAATCCTATGCAGACAGACCGAGACGGAGATGGTGTGGGTGACGCCTGTGACAGCTGTCCTCAGGTTAATGACCCATTGCAGGTAAGACAAAAAGAACAATCTGAGAGCAATTTTAAGTATATCTTGAAGCATTCTGACAGGTGGTAGCACTTTGGCTTTATAAGGAATGTGTTTATCAAACAGATGCAGAGACATCCTTACATGGTACACCGAGATCAGTATGCCTCTCCAGAAGTCTATTTAAATTTTTAGAAACTAAACTGAAACTGAATAGATTTGATTAATCAACAAGGGAAACAAAGGACATGAGTCAGTATGACTACCTGCCTGTTTGAATGTAAATGAGACATTTTGTGTTGTTGTTTTTTTGCAGTCAGATATGGACAATGACTTAGTGGGAGACGTGTGTGATACAAACAAGGATATGTAAGTGCCTCTGTCACCATATTTTA
>JBAJNP010002792.1:0-40009 GCA_036877545.1 Yasuhikotakia modesta | reverse complement strand
AGAACCTTTTCATGATATGCTAATTTTTTGAGATAGGAATTTTGGGTTTTCATGAGCTGTATGCCAAAATCATCAATATT
The DNA here is from genome assembly GCA_036877545.1 of Yasuhikotakia modesta. NCBI lineage: Eukaryota > Metazoa > Chordata > Actinopteri > Cypriniformes > Botiidae > Yasuhikotakia > Yasuhikotakia modesta. The sequence goes on along the minus strand of JBAJNP010002792.1, from coordinate 39,929 downwards.
AAAACAATAAAAGGCTTGAACTACTTCAGTTGTGTGTAATGTGTGTTAAATCTAAAATATATGAAAGTCTAATGTTTATCAGTACATTACAGAAAATAATTTATCACAATATGCAAATTTTCTGAAAAGGACCTGTATATATATGTTTGTGTGTGTGTGTGTGTGTGTGTGTGTGTGTGTGTGTGTGTGTGTGTGTGTATATATGTATGTAAAACACAGATGGAGATTGCTAAAAATATAATTTATCTTTTCTTGCACCTTAGAGTTAATAATGTATTATATTACATGATGTTCTATTTCCTTCATTTATTTTATTGTTTTAGTGTCTGCCTGTATGCACTGTTGCAAGACTCATCAAATTGTTCAGCAAGATATTATGACATGTTCATTCATTAATTTCTTATACAATCAAGCATATTTACATATGTTTATAGCAGTTGTTCTTTGAACAACCACACCCTCCTCCGTAAAGAAATGTGGTGACCTGTATGCTGCTGTATGCAATGCAAAACTTGTGTAGTTTAACTAAACAAGTTACGCTCACTGAAGGAACGAAGGCTTGTGGTTCCTTCCCAGGGACGTATAAAATCACTCCACAAAACATTCTCGTTCCTTGCACCATGCTGGTGGAACGATCTTCCTGCCTGTATCCGAAATGCAGAATCCCTGGCAACCTTCAAAAGACAGCTGGAAACGCATCTCTTTCGTGAGTACTTAACCTCATCTTAAGTATTAAAAAAAAATTTATCCCTTTTTCTTCTCTTCTTTAGTTCATCTAATCCCTTTTACTGTGGCTAATAATACTATGAGCTATCTCCAAACTTTTATTTTGTGCGCTTCCAGTGTCTATTGCCTCGTTATGCCGACTCACTGATTTGTATTTCTCAACTGTAAGTCGCTTTGGATAAAAGCGTCTGCTAAATGAATAAATGTAAATAAATGTAACTGTTACAAAGCAATCCAGCGTCAACTCCCAGACTCCCAAAAAGACTCCCTCTTCATTTTACCACTGTGTGTATATGGTTGGGCCACAAAAGATCCTCCATGGAAAAAAAGAAAAACTATTGGATTCTGTTGAGCATTTCCGTCTCAGAGGAGAATTTGATATCAATACACCAGATGTCTGGAAAAAAAGCAGGGATTTAGAGACGGTTCTTTGATGTGGATATGATCGATGTAAGTTAGTGGTTTAATTGACCAAGCGATAGTGTCTCATCTGACACATACACACATATAGTTTATGCTCTGGCACACTCTGGCATTCATAGGAGGAAACCATTTATCACGCTGCACAAGTGCCACACACATGTATGCAGTGTGCTAGAATAGGGTTCCTGTGTGTCTTTATGCCACAGCTGGTTAAGCCAGTCTTTGGTGAGTATCATTGTGGCCCCTGCATGAACTCAGGCATTGATCAGTTTGTCCTGTCTGCATTTGTTTATTTTCTCAGACTTTGGTGGACTCACACACACAGCATCACAAAACTGCAAAAACAAAGTTTGGTTTCTCAAGCTCCTGAAGGCCTCTGTGGACATCACTCACCACAGTGGTACAGCAGCTATCAAAGGTCAAATATTAATTAACAGGTAATAATTGTAAAATATAACTTTTGTAATCCTGTTAAAAAAGGAAATTGAAATAAATTGTTAAACAACTAGAACGTATAAATATATAGAATGCACAGATTTTTATATTAAACCTACAGATAACATGGTATTCGTGCCTTTTTAATTGTTTGTTTATCTGCCTTATCTGGGCCTTGTATTACTATACATTATTACTTAGGAATATGTGGTTTGTCACATATAGATTGTGTAGTAAGCTTTACATTAGATTACCCTTTTTTGACATAGAGTTCAAACATTCTTGCTATAAACACTGGCTTAAAAATGAATAAACAATTAATAATATTGATAATCCTATTCATTAATAGTTTTGTACTTTAGTTTGCATTTTACACATAACCTTCTGTTCTGTCCTATCTGTATAGTGCATAGTGTATCATCTGACAATTAGCAAAGAAATGTTCCATAATTTATATAAATAATCTTCCCATCGGCCCTGAGGAGTTAGGAGTCTTGGTTCTGGGACACAACAGCGAGGAACAGCTACTGGAAATGCCCAATGTGCAGCCTGGAAAGAAACACTATTTTGATTATACATCCATTGCAGCCTTGTATTTTTCCGCCACATATTAAAATGAGCTAGATTGTGATCGGGGATAAGCGTACGCTTCCCTGGAATTCCTACATGCAAATTACACAAAGAGTCCTTCTTAGCATACAACTTTTCCACAGACAACCGCTGCCAATCAATCATCGTACAATGCATGTAGTCATAAAAGTTGTGGAAATAAAAACAAGCGTAGCACAACAGGTGTTAGGCAGTTTTTTCCAGTCCTGCCTCCATGAAAAGGCTTCCCCTATAGGAAAGTGCCTTGGCAATCCATGGTGTTCCCAATTAAAAGGAATTCCCTAATTTGCATCCCTGAATGAAGTGTTGGGATCGAACATTGAGGAGATAACTGTGGGGCACTGGGGAATCATTTTACACCAACATTAGGATGTAATAGCCAGGACTTCCTGAAAGTGACATTTAATTGAATGATTTATGGTCAACAATTTGATGCACGCTGATCTTTCAACTATCAGTTTTATTTCCCTTTACAGAAGGACCAAGGTGAACATTATTATCTGAATGATTTCTAGTCTGTTTATATAGCCATATTATACTGCTATATAAAAGAAGATACTTTGAAAATACGAGTTTACTAAGTATTGCTTAAAATATAAACTTACTGTATTGGGATGTATTAGTTTAGCCTATCTATCATGCATTATGATATACCATTTCTGGGTTTTAATTTTATAAGGATTTTTTTGTTATTTTTGTTTATTTTTGTTAATTTTGTTATTTTTGTTATTTTTGTTTGACACAGTAATTTGGTTTTGACATTTCAGCAAAAAAAACATAATAAATACATAATAAAAATTGTCTTGTTGGGGTTAGTGTCTAAATTCTTTGTCTTAGGAATGCTAGTTTCATGTGTTATTTTCCATATCAGTGGTTTTCTAAAAGTGTGAATGTCAGTTTCAGTCTATGTAAAATAGCTGTTTATGCATACAGTCTGCATAGTTAAATGAACATTTACACAATTAGCGTTCAACTGCTGGTACACGTCATGGGTTCATTCAGTGGAAATAGAGTGTTTACTTCCTCTATTTTGGTCTATAAAAAGTAATATTCAAATCACTATGTCTCCATTCGCTTTTTAGCACTTGCTACCCAGGCCTAGGTGCCACCATACTAAGGTCTGTGTGTATTTCCTCATTTGGTATGAATGACAGGCCTGTCATTGTTAAAATAACTTCCGACACTACATAAACAGTATCACATAACTACAGCACACAGGCAAAAGTTCATTCAGTTGTTTCATAATCGCACCTTATGACATAATTGAGATATTGGCCTTTATGTAGATTCCAGTCCTGATTGGACCAAATCAAATTTTAACCAAATCAAATTTTTGTCTGGGATATAAAGTAGGCGGGGGGATCCCCTATGAATCCCCCAATGATGGAATCATAGCATCAATTTAGCAGCTCACCTACACAAAAGTTACATCTTACCCATTGAGTTAAGATAAGCCTTGGGAGTCCCCTTCAAGTGTGTCAATCTGTGCCTGTCTGTGTTTATTTATTGTGGCCCCCAGAACACACAGCATGATTCAGACCCCCCTCCCACACACTCCATTTTTACTTCATTAGGCCATATCTGTCAGCTAATACTACTACACTGTTTATGTATCAATTGCCAAAGCAGATAATTCCAGAGTTCAGAAAGGAGTGTTGCTGCTTTGGCAGCAGTGGTGCTGTTGAGGATTACTATGGATATGCTGAGATTAATAGAGGATATTGTTAATTGGACAGACACGTCCAATGAATGGTCTTTAAAATGATATATATATGCATATAATGTAACCTAAAAATTATGGGAACACTTTATAGCACACTTATAATTGTATTTGCTATTAACTGTTATAATCCAGTGAGTCAACAGCCAGTGCTTCACACAGAGATTTGACCTCACCATCATCAAATCTGTCTGGAATTACATGAACAAACAAAAACAACCAAAACAAACTAATTACAGAAACAAATGTGGCAAATACTCTTAGCTTAAAACTGATCTCAGAAGCTTAAAAACTGCCTCCAAAGGTATTGTACAATGAAAAGCTTTAGGCACTTTTTTGACAAAAATGTGTCACCTACCTATGAACTAAATCAAAGCAATATTTGGTGTGACCGCCCTTTGCTTAAAACAAGTTTTGTTCTGGGTAGACTTGTGTAAGCCTATCGTTAATGTAAATATGTATTTCAGTAATATAGTTTAATATGAGGGTTTTCGTTACCAGCATTTACTTCTAACTATGGATTACATGCCTGCAAAACTAAATCTTAATGAAATATTGATAACTAATCAAGATTGAATCAAATCAATATTATAAAAACTTGAAACCATAAAAATAAGAATTAAATTAGTCGCAATACCCAGCCCTAGCTGTTGGATTCTTGGGCATACGAAAAACCTTGCTGAATTATAACAGTTAATGGCAAAGGGAAGGTTTAAAAATGTACACTGATATTTACAGCTGATACACTCCAGCTATAAGACTGATACTCATAATTAACATAAGGAGTTACTCACAAAGGTTTTACTGCATCAGGACATTAGGTATCTAATAGGCAGCAACATGCATCAGTTTAGGGTGGGGAGGTTCTAGTTATTATTATTTTATTTTTGGGTCATAATTTATCAGACATGAGGCTAACATACACATGTCAGCCCGGTCTAGGATACAAATTGTTACCTCATCACTCTCTCTGTCTCTCTCTCTCTACGATTGCATCAGAATCCTCTGAGCATTTCAGTGCATGTATGGCAGCCTGGATTTTCACTCTTAGTGGGTAATAGGAGCACTGGGCTCTGTGATTGGCCTGGATGTGAGGTAAGGAATTTTAGTTGGACATGTGGGAAATCTCATGGGCCACCCTGGCCCCTAATTAGATTACATACAGACAAGTATGTCATCTTATTATTCATTGTTCTATGTATAATAATATAGTACAATGTCTATTATTGATGTTATTGCTATTATAAGTAGTACTATTATACATTTTATAAATAGTTTCCAATAATTACACTATTTATTTATCACCAACTTTGATTTAAATGTATTAGTTAAATGTATATGGTCTATCATGATATGCAGCACTGTGCAAAACATCCCTATAAATGTTTTTTAAGATGCTATATATTTGTAGTGCTTTAGTGTGGAATACTCAAGTAAGATTAGTGTATGAACAGGGTCACCTATAACAGGCATAACCTTATACTTTTTAGTGACGTTAAAGCATATCATGTGACTTTATAATTTAATGTGACTGTCACAGACTTTTACACAGTACTGTAGCATACTTTAAATGTTCAATGCATAACACATTTCAATGTGTGGTCAATGTGTAATATACTAGACCAGTGCTTTTTTGAGTTTTGAGTTTTTTTGAGTTAAAAAAACCAGTGAGTTTTTTTTTTAATTGTTTAAACTACTGACTCGAAAGATCTGGACTTCCCCTACTATGTTAGTCTCCCAAAACAAAGTACGCCATTCGCAACAAGGGACAGTTTGTATTGTTTCTAAAAGTTGCAGATAAGATATTTTCTGCCTTGTTTCTAAATTGGTGAAATAGGACCCATGACGTTTTGCCCTCTGCGGTTCCTTTAATGGCTGCGGGTTCCGATCGCTTTTCCACTTTGCAGCTCTCTTAACCGGAACTTCCCTAACCAAATTCAGACAGGAGGGGCGTGACCGGATCAAGGCCTTATTTGGAGTTTCCACTTCAGCGGCGAACTTGGCGCTGGAGGCCAAAGCCAAGCCCACAGATTTGCCGCGCGCCTGCAGTATTTACAAGCGATTAACTCTCTGGCAGTGACAGCCTTTGTATAACCAATTCAGTGTTGCTTCTCCTACTCTTGATCATCTTCTATAGTCGTTTGCTTAAATAACTAGGTAGTGGTTTAGAAACTATTATCTGACTTAACCAATCAGTTTTCATTTAGGAATATATTTTACGTTTCATTTGCTTGGCAACAAAACGTACAGTAAAGACTTAATGTCTTTAATATCTATCTTATTATAATATAATACTTAATATCTCAGATACTGATCTGTGACCTTCAAGTGCAGTATGAGAGCACACACTGACCAGTGTATAGAAATCTAATCCATTCTGACCACTCTATAGTAATCTTTAATATTGTATACTGATAACAGGTGACTCTCTCTCTCTCTCTCTCTCTCTCTCTCTCTCTCTCTCTCTCTCTCTCTACGAGTCTTCGTGATATGATTACTGGTATGTAAACTTGTTAATGTATAAACTGGGCAAAATTCTTTCAAAAATTACTTTTTTGACACTGTTGTGTGTGAATGACTCTACTTTTTGTATGTCATCTATCACTTCAATTGACGGAACATTCACACAAAGATCAAAAACGAGAAATTGCGCCTGCATTCTCCAATTAAATGTCTTATCAATGTCATATAACAGTGTAAAAGAACCATGGCATGGGTGCAACGCGTTAAACAATCCACATTTAATCGTGCATGCTCGCCTTCCACACCTTTCCTCACATAGGTAAATAACATGCGCACAATTGTTATTAAAAGTCTTAACAGACACTATTAAAGTGGATTAAATAAGATGCTAGGCATGCACCGTCACAGATAAAAAAAAATCCATGCTCACAACACGTGTTTAGAAAGGTTTCACTGTTCGTCGGGTCCAGTCGGCACCCAAACAGCTGAAACTGCCCGTGAAAGTGTATTCACCCCTCCACTGCTCCGGTCCCTAACACTTATCTTCCTGCTACCGACTCTAATGTTCCACTATGAGGAGCTTCTATGTGACGTCGAGCTTTGTGTGTCCATATATGGTCATCTACGTCACAAAGTTGTTCCGTCCCCTAGTTGAACAAGAAAGCGTTGGAGTTCCCTGCGCTCGCAACAGAGCGAGCAGTGCTACACTTGTGCAATCACCACAACCACCAACATCTCTCTGCTGATCCAGAGAAAATAAGACTTCACAGAAATCAATCAAAAAGCAGTCGACAATCAGCCTAGTGAAGAGACTTCCGCGCGGAGCTCATCGCGCAGTCGGATACAATTTCAAAAGGATTGGCATCTCTTTCTGTCGCTTTTTAGATAGATTTCAGTAGACTGGAGACTGATCGGAACGGAACACCTGCGCGCGCCTTTTAATGACAAACTGGTAACTGCTATGACAGGTAAACTAGCGGACAAGATCCCTATTACCATGAGCAGTTTAATCAACACCATACCTGACAGTCTCTACCCAGAAGAAGACATTCCAACTTCTATGAACATTTTCACAAACCCGGACTCTATTTCGCACTACTCACAGATGAATACAGGTAAGCACAAAAAGTTTTAAATGACGGCTCGATAAGCTTTAGTTGGGATTTTTGACTTCTTGTTGGCTGCGTAGAGTTGTTATGGCCGGTTATGGCGCGGCATCAGCTGTCTTGGAGCCCGCTAAAAGCGCTGGCTGTTCGGCCCGCAGCACCTGTTAAACCGCGCTTAGATTAGTAGCGTGTACTCTTTTGTGCTTAACAGAACTATTGATGCCGGATAGTAACTATTTAAGACTGTATAATAGGTATTTGTTAAGCATTACACTGTTCATACAGCTTTCCAAATCTTCTTAAAAATGGGATTTTGTCACAAATTTACAGTATTTATGTTATAGTGCATTTACTGAGAAATATTAATACATAACCTTATATTACTTAATAGTACTTAACATTTATTTCATGACTAAATGGTAACTATATATTTCGTCATAATATTCTATTGTTTTATGCAATATCATGTACACTGTAATGTAAAGAATCGTCTGCAATCGTTGCGTCGTTTCTCAGTGGGTTCTGCGATAAATAGGCTTAATATGTTTGTTGAAAAATATGTTTAATATATAAAACGGACGGTAAAAGTATGTGAAAATATAAAGTCACGTGATATAAGTATGAAATGAACAGGTAAAATCTGGTAATATCATTCCGAGCCCACGCGTTAAGGGACACGTGAAACTTAAGATAATCAAGATAATCACTCCTAATACAAACACAGTCAAAACTGTAATTTCACATATTATCACGCCACGTAATATCAAAACCTTCTTCGTTTGCCACTGTACGCTTTCCATAAAACTATATTCCGACTTGTTTTCTTTGCACCAGCCCTTTATTCTGCCGAGTTTATATATTTCATTATAGTGTTATCAACAGGTTTTGATTAGTCAGTGTTTGTTATAAAGTACTGACCCTGTTTTTGACCCTCCACACGCGCGGGTGGGCGTTTATGTTCTTAAAAAAGGACGTGAGCCACTTGTGAAAACACGTGAATTTTTTTTCGAAATTAATAAAATAATTTATACAGGTGCTTAAACGGTTTGATAGCTGAATTTTTACTCACTTTAAAAATATTGTCGTCTAGAAAGTAATTTTAAATTTCTCTGCAAAGTTTTAAAAATCTTTATACAATTTTCTAAACAAGCATTTTGGACTAGTAATCGGTGTAAAATAAAATTAATCAACTGTTGGTTAAGGTAATGATTTTATAATACGGGAATTTATCCAGTTGTTTCAATATGCTTAAAATGTAGCCACAATGTTACTTTATGTTGCTGTTTCAAATCAACTATCAAATACATTAAAATCAAAAGTTCAATAAAAAATCCACAAACAGCCATTGCAATTTGTTTTATGTGAGAGTTAACTTCCGTATAACCTTCTAAAACTTTATTATTTAAGCCATAAAATCTTGAATTTGTCAAATATCACAATTATTATAAAAGGATTAGATCAGCCGCCCTCTTGGTGTATATTCTGATGCAGTTTCACAATATCCATTGATGTGGTTTTGACTTGTAAGGTCAAAAGAGACGATGCTTTCCATACTTGCGGGAGAGTATTTACCTCGTTTCATTTTTTTTATTATTTTAAAAAATGGGGTTAAATGAAATAATACGTTAAGTCTAAAAGTTAAACACTTCAATAAATGTTTGCGTTCTAGGTGTAATAAAAAATAATTTGATAATTTATTAAGGCGTTAATTGTGCATTTGTCGAGTAGACCAAATATTCTAGATTATAGAAATGTATCAATCAATAAAAACAATAAAGGCTCACATTACGTAGGTTGCGCTCTGTTATAGGCTATATATTTTGTATATATCTATAATATATATAGATTTACTTATATAGCTTTAAGACTCCTTGAGAACTTTCTGATCAGGACTTATCTCATCATCTTATTTTATTGTGCGCCATTGTGCACCATTTCTGTGGGACTGTTCAAGGTTACAAACCTTCTTTTTCTTACAAAGTGTCCTAACAAATGCCCTGGTAAAAGACATAGTATTTACAAATGTATCCACACATATCCTGCAATGACAGGCATAGCATGAAAAAAAAACGTTTATTCCATTCTCTGTGAAATACACAGTTTCTCATTTGTCCCAGTTCTTGAATTTTTTTCTCCAGACACAGCACAGCATCTCTTCACACATGTAGCCTATGGGTGTTGAACAGATGCAAGGACCATCTGTAATTTTCATTCTGTTTGTTTCTACCGTAAGCCACAATTGGGTATACACACTGTTATTACTGTAAATGCACACACAAAAACTTAGTGAGCCCTCATAAAATATTTATTTTATAGGTTTGCTGTGATTTATCAAGTTGTCAGCTCTGTATTATGGTGATCAGCATACTTTGGTAAGATTACAGACATATTAAAATGATCGAGTGAATAAATACACCCAATTCTTGTTTGGTTGTGCATTTAAGAGCAGCCGTCAGGTGTCAAAAAAGTCATCATTGTGAAAAAATTGAATGTGTGGGGGAGAGAGAGATAGAGTGTGTCTAAAAGAAACAGTGATGTCAACGGGGACATCCTGTTGTATGAAGAAGCCTCATTGCCAAATAAGGTTCAGTCCTTCAATTGAATAGAGGGGTTAAGATTTTGTGACAGAAAAGTATTTGGTTATCGAGGAGAAAGAATTTTAATTACTGCGTTTAGTATTGAACAAATACTCTTTTGATTTTGTTAAGACCAATTTTTACACCTTCTTTGGACTGATATGCTTTCCTTTCCCTTCTCTTTTTGGAACAGGCAATTAACAGAGGTATGCTAAAACACTGATTTCTAAGACCAACCTAAGACGCAACTTAATATAGCAAACTTAGTATGTAAAAGATAATATTTAGTGCCTAGCAATGATGTCCATTTTCTTTCAGAGCCAGAACTTACAGAAGCTATACATAGTGTGTTTGACTAGTATTTTGTGTGGTTGATTGATTGTACTGTTCTGACCTTCTCTCACAGATAATATCATGGACTTGGGGATGGGCGGCGAGAAGGGAAGTGGAGAGATTCAGTATGGATCTAGTGGTTTCCAGTCCGGTCGGAGTGGACAGACTGTCACCTACCTGGGCAAGTTCGCTTTTGACACCCCACCATCAGGCAGCATTGGAGGTTCAGGTTGGTGTCCTGACAACAATATCATCAGTCTGGTGAGTGCTGGAATCCTGGGTGTGTCTCCGTCACCCGGCAACATCACCACCCAAACGTCTTCATCGAGTGGGAGCATGGGAGGCCAGTCGTCAGACATGGAGCAGGTATACGCACCACCTCTTCCAGCCTACTCAACCTGTGGCGAGATATATCCAGAGCAAGTGACGTTCCACCACAGCCCAGCCAATTCTTCGTCTTTGCCCTATCCAAGCTCCGACTACCATACCACCTCCAAACCAGGCATGGACGGCAGTCTCTTTTCCATGATCCCAGACTACAACCTCTTCCATCATCAAGGAGATGTAGGGGTGATGGAGCATAAACCCTTCCAATCCATGGACCCTATTCGAGTGAACCCGCCACCCATAACTCCCCTAGAGACAATTCGAGCCTTTAAGGATAAGCAGCAGATTCATCCTGGGTTTCTCAGTGGTCAACAGCATGTTTCCCAACATCATCAACCTTCTCAGACACTTGCCCTTAAACCCATTCGCCCAAGAAAGTACCCAAACCGGCCAAGCAAAACTCCTGTCCACGAGCGCCCACATGCTTGCCCAGCAGAGAACTGTGACCGGCGTTTTTCACGTTCAGATGAGTTGACGCGCCATCTGCGCATCCACACAGGCCACAAACCCTTCCAGTGCCGCATCTGCATGCGATCTTTCAGCCGCAGTGACCATCTAACCACACACATCCGCACCCACACCGGCGAGAAGCCATTCTCCTGTGAGTTCTGTGGACGGAAGTTTGCTCGCAGTGACGAGCGAAAAAGGCATGCCAAGGTGCACCTGAAACAGAAGGACAAGAAACCCACAGACAAGGGCAGTAGCGCTGGAGCAGGGGGAAGCCACGCTTCTCCTCCGAGCTCCTGTGGGAGCGCGGGACCCAGCAGTGCTCCCATTATGACCGTTACCACTTGTGCGTGAGATGGACTTGCAAAGTAAGACTACGAGGAGAAGAAATGAAGCTTTCTCTTCTCCTTTTATACACACTTGACTCTCATCGCTCTCCCTCTCAATATCCATCCATTTCCTCCTGATTCTTGTTGATTATAGTGGTGCACTTCTGCAGCCACTGTGGACAAGTGTTGCATGAATTGGGAAAAAAAGTCAGTCAAAGATAACAGTTCAAGCAGCCAGGTCAATTCACAAAAGAGCCACTTACTTACAGATGCAGCACAATTCTAAGGTTATTATTATTAGCTCTGGGGACTAGATTTCATCGCTGTTTTTCAAGTATATTTTGGTTTGTCATTAAGCACTTTCATTTGCTTACTGTTTGTTTTTAATTATTTTTAATTATTTAATGTTTTGTGTTGTTGTTGTTTTTCAACCGAATGTGCCAAATCTTTGTTAAATACAACAAGTTGTTTTGTTTTGTTAGCTTGGCTGGGAATATACTGAAAATACAAGAATTACATGTAAGAATTCTTTCAGACATTGGGAAAACCTTTAAGCCTCAAGGCTCAATGAGATTGAGGTTCAGGTGAAAGTTATAAGTCTGTTGCATCATTAAGTTGCATTATCTTAATATTTTCAAATCCCTTCTGTACAATTAAGGATATGGATGGCGTTTGTAATCAGCAACAGTCTGGCAGTGCAATAAATGAAAAACAACAACAATAAAATGCGGTCTGGTTCACTTCAAGAAGTTTACTTTGTAGAGATAAAATTAAGACACAGCTGTGGCCTTTACCTGTTTTGCTTCATGTGGTGTGTGTAGGGGTCAAGCCTGCAGTTCTGTCATGTATTTTACTTCTGGTTAAAGCAGATACGGTGATCCGGTCCAAATATTTTGCCTTTCTGTTTTTCTGCCTGTATGCCTGCATGCATCTAGTATTACGTCTTTGCTAGTACTGAAAAGACTATCAGTCATTGTACAACTGACTTATTTTTATGTGAAAATCATCCCGGTATGGTTTCTTTTGTTGTTTTTGTGGTTGTTTTACTGGACAGTTGTTTTTCATGGTTTAGTCATTTAATTTTTTTATTGGTCCCTTTTTATGCACATTATATATTCAGTACACATTCAACACACATGTACACACGGTTTTTGAAATTAAATCAGCCAAAATTATGGTAATGTCTCCCTGTGAGCGTTACCACTGGACAGGATTGATCTTAGGAGTCATTGTTTTGCATTTTCAGCGTCTGAGGCCTGCCTGCTATATGCATGCCATTCAAGTTGCTTTTGGATGGAAACAGTTTCGACATTTATACAGCTCTCATGGGCAGCACTGTAATGTGGTATCTCCACGGTTACTCATATCTGGATCATGCCTAGAGATTCTGAATATTAACAGTGAATGAGAGGGGGTTTTGTACAGTTAATTATACAAACATATTACTACATGTTTTTTACTTGGAATGTACAAAGCATTGTCCTTCAGTATTATGATGTGTGTGTCTGTGCACGTGCGTGTACATGTACACTAATGCATACACAAACACCCGCATACTCACAATTTACAGACTGAATGTTGAAACAAAGGGTGTGTTTACATTTTCATTTTTTTCATTTTGTTTTCTTCATTTCAGTTTTTGAGATTGAGATTGTGTACATAGTGCAGAATGTTTTATAAGTGTGTGTGAAAAGTCGAGTGTTGACTGTCAAATGTGATGCATTTGTCCATAATTTCTACAGTCTCAAATATTAACTGTTATTAGCCCAACATTGCAAATGATGACTTGCAGACACACTGAATGATGTGTTTAATAAAAGAATAAACAGTAAGACTATTTGGAGGTAAAAAGAAAGGAAAACTTTGTCTCATTACCTATTAACAAAACTATGCATACAAAGAAAATCGTTTGATATATCGTAACACTATTATTTAGTTTATACCATTGTGTTTAACAAATTTTGATTAAGAATTAGTAATTTTATTGTTATTTATTTTCTGAATGTTTTCATAAAAATCCACACAAAGCCACACTTTATTTACATTTAAATTTTTTAGTTTTTTAATTGTAGTTATTTCATTCTAAACCGTTTTAACAATATTGCGTACAAGGACACAAAATAAGCTTGGCTTATATTCACTTAAAAATTAAATCTCTCGTATCGTACTCTTGGTAAACTCTCGCCTTGTTGGGTAAATCATTTCTGCAACATTTCTTTTGGCAAAATTCCAGTTGTTTTTCCTCCTGGTGAGGACGTTTGTTAGGCTTTCTAATTATGATTCGAGTTATGTATGAATAGCTGACGGACAGCAGTGGTATTTAAGGTACATGCTGCATGTAGAAACTAATTGACCATCAAAAATGAATGTGAAAAATGCCTCAATTCTTTCAATAAAAGCTGCAGCTCCTTATAGGCAATATAATGCTCATTTATAGATGTTTATCAGATTATTACACTTGCAGCTGAGTTAAAACAATAAATGCGATATTTATCTGGGGTGAAAAATGAAAATTATACAAACCAAATATTGATCTAAAAACTCATCTACATACAGTTGAAATTTGCCGAAAGCGAAACAGGGATTTTCAATGTATGCATTGACATTATTGTCTTGAATTATGCATCAATATGGCCCTTAATGTCAGCCTTGTGTACACAAGCAAGTTTCTAACCTCTCTTGCTGTAATTGAAGGGAAATATTGCACAGTTGATTGGTTAGATTCTAGTTGGAGAGTGTAAATGTTATGTCAGCAGACAGGTTGAGGATAATATTGGGTTATTCTCAAGGTCTCTCCTCCGCTTTTTCCTCTTTAATAGAGATATATATCATTTCTTAGGCACATATGGTTTGCACAGTATTGTTTTTAAAATAGGCATACATAAAAACAGCTTCTGGCTTAATTTTTTTGTCTTTCTTTTTGTGCCAAGATACATCTGAATGCAGCGCCAAACTACACCGGTATAAATAGCTGAGGCAGTTCTCACAGATCAGATATGATACCCTGTGGAATTGTGTATGTGTGTTTGTGAGCAAATTCACATTCAGATGTATGGAAAAGAGAAGTTTTGAAGAAAATAATATTTCTGTCAGAAGCTTTGTCTTGAAAAGTTAAAAACATGAAAAACGTTTAAAAGATAAAAACATGAAAACACCTGGCATTTAGAATGAAATGATCATAATTCATAACTCAATAAAACTACAATTTCTATTTTAACTTAGCCTGATTTTATTAGCTAACACAAGTCTTCCTCACATCAAGTTCTGTGAAGCAACAAGCAATCGTGACCTCCGGAAAACTTGTGTGTACGTGATGTATGTGTGTGTTTGTGTTTGAGCATGCTTGCATGCACCTGTATATCTGTGCTGAGTGCTTCCATGTCCGGATTTTCCACTCTTTTGCGTAAATGTCTGGGTCTTTTTCACAAGAATTGCCAAAAAAATAAACCGTCTTGTCTAGGTGCAAAATCAGTGTGTTGATAATGTGACTGGGTGGAATAATAATATCAGTGCAAGTAGTTCAACAAGTCCACGCCCCCTTTTGAGCACAGGCTGTTAAAAAAAACGTGATTTCTGACCTTTTTTTATTAATACAGGCCGATCATTTTCAGTTAAATTATATAGTGCGTTATTATGTTACTAAGGAGTCTGATTTGGGGAGAAAAAGATTTTGTGACAAGTCTCAAAACTCAACTCTTCCAACGTCATGCATTCAGCATGACTGTTCACTGTCTGGCTTTGGATCAGAGCCAGACTGAACAGCCTTGTTTGCACCAAACCGGGCTGCAGGCTCAGCTGCCCTGGAACAATATGCACAGAGGACACCACAGAAATGTAAATGTGACCCTTGTCAGCTCTGAAGTAGGCCATGTTTCACAACACTGATTCACTGTTTACCTGATTATTTTGCTCTCTGTACGTCCCTCATTAGGGCTGATTCAGCATCATTCAATGACAACTGTCCACTGTCTATGTTCTACAAAACAAAGAAATTAAAGAGAAAGTTATTTAATTGATTCCCATTCATTCTCATAGTACTGAGGTGTTCAGTAACGTTTAAGGTTTATTATGTGCAAATAAATAATTTGTTGTGTGGTCATCTTGGGCCAATATTTTGGTATCCATATCCTTTTTCTTACAAGACTGTATCTAAATGCATGTGTTGCATGTCTGTAACCATATGGAGGCATTTGGAGTGTGTGATCACTTTATGAGTAAGGATAAAATCATGAGTTTCCGCTCACCAAGAAGGGACTTAGATATGTTTTAACCTCCTGTTTCACTTCCATTGCCTTACAATAAGGCCCAGTGGTCAAATCTTTTAACTGTTCACAGAATTAATTGATGTTATCCTTTTGTGGAGAGGAAATGTTCTTATGGCTTCTCATTTTGTTGTAAATTAAATGTTTTCCAGTTGACACGTACTTGAATACACACTGATTTAAAAATATAACTGAATCCATTGTGTCTTTTTTGTGCTGCACGTGTACATAAAGAAACTACAACAACAAATAGATGAATTACACATATAGAGATTTGCAGATGTAGGCTATGTGAAAGTGCTTTATTTTTTGCTAAAAATAAAACAAACAAAAGTATGTTTTGCAAACTAATTTTCTGAAATGCACACCTCCTGCCTCCAACCTGTATGTTGTTATTGGCTGGGAGCTACACATCTACAGGCCAAAATGTGCCTTCCAGAAAAGCCACAAGCACCCCATAGCAATAAAAATACAGGCAAGACACTGTTTCTGTAAACACAAACATTACCATTTACTTCTAGTGCATCATGAGCAATGATTAAGATTGTCTGATTACTTTATTATCAGACAGTCCTGCATAGTGCACATTATAAAACTAAGCATAATGTAATTCATGAGAAAAAAGTTTAAAATGTTATTTCAATTGTTTTTTATAGACTTTTTTTAAAACAACAACAACATATGTTTCAGCTGAGAACAGCCCCCTTAAACTTAGTGTTTAATCCCCCTTAGACCAGAGGTCTAAAAGATTTTTCAGGCCAAAAATGTCAAATCTCAATGTCTGCAGTCAAAAGTCAAACAAACGTAACTTGATCAAGTTACAAAAGATTTGAATTACTATATGTATTTCTATGTATTAACTTACAATATGCCAAGTATCTTCTGATTTGTGTCATTCTTTATTTCTCCTAATAATTTGGAGGAGAAACATTTATTTTATTACTTGAGGACACCCTATCATAACAGTTACCATTCCATGCATTTGTGCTTTATTTATTTTAATGATTTGAATTACTAAATTAATTACTTTTTAGATAGTGTTATGTTAAGTGTCACTAATGTATCAGAGTGGTGTTATTACAATTCTTTGTTTGCTAATTAACTTTATAAACGCATTAGTCTCAGTATGAGAAAGGCTACAGCAGTACCTGTTGCGCGGAATATTTAGACCTCATCGCTTGCCGTAGTTTAAATCCTCATGACCTCTGACTTGGCGTAAACTTCTCCACTTCCTGCCTGCCGTTCGGCTCTTAAAGGCTGAAAAAGGTGATGGTTTTGAGCCGAAAGGATTACATATCGGCAAATTTGAATTGAATTTGAACACAAGATGAGCTGGTATGTATTACAGTTGGTAAATTAATTCATACAAACTAATGACTTGCTTGTATTCAAACGGCGTTAAGTGTCGTTGTCCGTGTTTAAAAACCCCAGTGATCAAACTATCAAGACGGCATCTCTGGGCATTACATGTGCTCTCCCAATGTTTGGAAAATTATGTCTAGTTAGGGAGCTGACAAAGTTTGTTACAACCGTTGGCTGCTAACCAACGAGCTAGCTAGGTGCTAAACCGTTTATAATCTCTTAGCGACGCATTTAAACATCAAACAATCAATGTCGATGTTTAAAACTCCTGATATATACTAGATTTTGTGTGTGTTTCCTTCATTTTATTTTGTGTTAGTAAGGTTATTCTCGCGAACGTCATGTTTACAGCCTAACAAACTAGTTTGACTTCTGAAGTACTTCAGTCTTCAATTAAGACTTCTTGTTAGATGTGCAGGCCTGTGTATTAAACGGAGTGTTATTAATGATGATTATAATTATAAAAACATTTATAGTGCATAATTATTAATAACGTTGTATAGTTTGAAGTTGTGAGTTTTGTCTTTGGTACTGTAAAATAAATGCGTATAATCACTGTTGCATTCATGTTTCTGTACATTCAGCTTACAAAGTGTTTTATCGCAGTTGGGGTTAATGGCCTGGTCCCATAGGATAACAAAGTTATAAACGCGTTATAAACACTTATGAATGTGCTGGTTGAGATTAATATGCTGATCTGAGGAAGCTGTAATATAACCTATTATATTACCTAAGAACCATATAATTAAGAATAACATACAGTAAAGAAATTAGTCTGAATAACACAATTTATTTCGCAAAGCCTGCCTTCATAATGTGCTATATTCAAATTCTAAGCACTTATGTTATTGCATGTGTTGCTATCAGTAGTGCATGTAGCAGCTAGCAAGTAGATTGCTATCAGTAGTGCATGTAGCAAAACTGTCTGAATCGATAAAGCCCAAAGCATACTTTTCTCATCTGTGTTTGTCTCTGTCAGTGAACAGTACAAGACTTTTCAGTAGCACAGTCCATTGATGTCTGTGCACAGCAGTGCCTGTGCACGTGATTAGAGCCCGACCGATATGGGTTTTTTTGGGGGGGGGCGATATCGATATCAGGGTGTTTAAAAAATACCGATATTGATATAACAGCCGATTTTCTTTGTGCAAATTGTAGTACAGCACTAGTTAAAAGAAACTTTCCCATTTGTGTGTCCAAGCTTAACTAGTACTGTATATAGAATTCATACATAAACATAATGGATATGTAAACACATTTTTTGCAATGATCACTCAATTGTGGCTTATAATTATGTACACATAATGTTGTATCAAAGATATGTAATAGAGACAGGGTATTTAACAATTTAATAAACTTTATTATTCAAAATTAGTTTGACAAAATTGCACCAAACAGTGAGTCCTTTTTGAAGTAGTCCCACACCTTACTTCTTCCACCCTCAGCCATCTGTAAAATAAATAAATATAGAAAATATATATATAATATATAGGCTTTTTTACTTTTTGCCTCATACATCGAACTGCCTGTGTCTAAATAACAAATCATCATATGTTTATATTTCTAAGTCCAAACAGTCTCAGTAAGCGACGAGTGTTTGGAAACACTGTTGTATATTCATTTAATGACAAATAAATGCACTACTTCTCTTCCGCTTGCTGCACAGAATAGATGCTGAGAGAGGCGACACTGTTGCAAGAAAGTCGGACCTCGAACCCGCGGTACAGTACTGGCGAAATATTAAAGCTGAACGACAGCTAATGGTTATTAAAAAAGACACTGGGATTGTCAGTAGATGTAGGTTTGATGGAAAAAAATGCAGTTAAAAGGGTCTGAATGTTGCTAAATATAGTGCTAAATTTGTGTTGTTGCGTGTTTGCTTAGATGCGTGAGTTGATGACAGACAGCTATTTTGTGGATATTTATGGTGGTTAATGTGGATATTGTCAATGTATGGGAAACTCATGGGGTCATTGTATATTAACTATGCAGAAACAAACTAGCTAGCAACTTGCCGTTAATACATCGCTTGGCTGCGTCATGAAGACCGCCGCTGAATGCCGTTGCCTGAACAAGACGCGTCGTCTTTTCCTGCGTTAAAAACTTGGCTGGTTGCCACTAGCAACCAATGGAGCACGCTCTGCTGCTGGCCAAACTAAGTAATAACACCATTTTAAGCATTCTATCTGCATTGTTTTGTTAAAAGCGACAGATTCGCCAATACTGATATATCTGTGACAGGCTCATATTGGCCGATTAAATCGGCAAAATGATATATCAGTCGGGCTCTACACATGATCAGTTAGAGGGGTTCATTAAGTGGCTTTGCAGTTGTGGTTTACGTTTAAGCAGGGGTGGAGAGGAAGAGGATGGAAACGAAGAATAAAAATAGACAAAAGCCAACAACAGTGGACTGCCGTCCTAACCAATGTTTCACAAAAAAATCAGGAGATACCCATGCTTGTATTTCTCCCAGTCTTAGGAAATACACTGATGTATTTTGTTTTGGAAGTTAACCACACAGTCAGGGTGTATATTCATCCAACCGCTTTCCATCCACTTGCAGTCATTGGAGTATTCTTTGAAAGGCTTGAACAATCAAAATGGCACTTAAAGTGTAGTCTTTAGTCAAGTCAAGTGGAGTTTATTGGTAATTGCAGCCATATATAAGTACATTGTGAAACTAAACAACATTTCTCCAGGATCAAGGTGCTACATAAGATGACAACATCACAGAACAAAAGAAACTACATTATTTAATTAAATACATAAAAAAGTGCAAACAGCACAAGACGGTACAATGACATAGTAGGTCCCAGTGCAGCACTGACCAGTTCTATTAAAAATGGACTTAGTGACAGTAGTGCAAATTGTATAATAGTGCAAGTAGTTAAAGTTTTAGGATTATGATGTAATGGGGGAAGAAACTGTTGTACAATCTGGGCATTGGGGCTCAAATGCTTTGGTACCGTTTACCAGACAGCAAGAGGGTTGTGAATTTTTACTTGTAGTTCTTAGGCTGAACAAATGACTTAATGTGTAAAAATGCACAAGATGTGTTTCTTTCAAGTTGATCATGAGCAACATATATTGAGTTATACCAGAATCAGTTATTAACATAATTGGGGGTATTCAGTTTGTCTCTTGGCTTTGTGACATGGAATAATAATATAATGTCCTAATTCATAAGACTGCCACTTGCCTTCCACTCTTAAAATGATTCTGCATTCTGACATCACAGACGGAACAAAACATCACTTTTTGAACAGCCCAAAACAGAGGGAAGACTGCTTTTCCGGCTTTTTCTTTATGAGAAATGTTCTACCATTTGCATGTCCAGAGCTTCGACTTGTATGATGGAAACACGTCACCGGGCCTGACTGAAAGGTCAGCGGCTGGCAGGGGAGGCTTCCACTCCAGTGTGCTGAGCATCAGGGTGAAGGCCTGAATAAGCTGGTTTTGAAAGGATCCTTTATAAACCAGACTGACCGTTGCATTCATGCCAGAGCCTCTTGCAGGATAGAGTGACGTTGTCATCCTGACACTGGGGTCATCGTGACAATAATTGTCCTTCCCTAGTCGTCAACCAAGTCTCTGTGCTCTGTGGAGATAAGATCCCAGCACATAAAACTGTAGTCGCAACAGAGAGCCTCCATTAGCCGAGTTCTCCACCCGGCCTGATGTGTAGCGTGAGTCAAATTAACCTATTCTCTACATAATTTTTTTCTGCAAGGCTGAACAGATCTTTGTTCATACTTCTGTCACTGCTTCTGTCACTAACGCATGTGATCGCACTGATAACGTAAGGCCTCAGATATCAGGACAGAGCGGCGTTCATTATTCTGTGTGCTTGTGAATGGGACAGATGTGGTCTAGCTCAACATGAAAGCAAATCACCAGGAATCATTAAGCCTGCACCATTTTCACAGAATCACTGCAGAATTACCAGCCTGAATGTTACGCTGTTTAAATTCTAAACATCAGTCAAAGCGATCTTAAACTTTGAAAGTCTATACCTTTTTTGCGATATTAAAGATTCATTCTTTGACTTTTCTGTGGGATCTTCAGAATGGTTTGACTTATTTTTCCTTAAACTTGCTTAAACTAAACTTGCTTTATTGGGAAACATGTTTATCTTATGTGTATTTAAATGTATGCATTTATTTATCAACATTTACATCTGTTAAAATAAAATTTCACAGGTGTCACATGCGTACATTTCAGAAACATGCAAGACAGTTTCTAAATGTACAAAATTTTAAAAAACATATCCAAAAATACCATGCCTCATCTGCATGCAGACACCAAATGATGTACATAGTTTTTTTACAATGCGTTCGGGTGGTCAACATTGTAATTAACAGATTAAAATGGAAGGTTAATTATCTCTCATTATGACTCATTTTTATGTCCAAAAGGCGCCACTGTTGAGATATTTAACTCTGTTTTTAGCAGCAACAGTGATACAGTATCCTTGTAATAATATGATGCACACATTTGCAAACCAACATGACCTAATGCCACACAGGATGCTGTTATGTTTGCTCCACAAATAATATTTTATCATCTTTTTCACTATGCTGCAGACAGGAAGTTCCTCTATTAAACCCCTGATATTTAATATGTCTTAAATATGTTGGATGCCAAATTTGTGGCCTGTTTACAAGTTAGCTGTTACAGACAAATAGTTAATGAACCTAATGGGTATTTGCATGCATTGCTATTACAAGTTTTGCAGTATGCAAAACTATTACAGTCCAAAAGTCATAACAGTAATCAGCCTTATATACACGTATAAAGCTACTGAATTCATTCACTCTATGACCAAATGAATGAATGTAGTAATACTGATTTAAAAGCATGTTACAACCATACCTTGTTGACAACAGTTTCTTTGTTTTTATGACCTTGCTTGGGAGCGTGGGATCAGTTCCTCTGGTTTGACTGTATACTTAAATAAGAGCGTATGTAAAAATGGCGCTGTGAAGAACCTTAGCCTTGAATTCCCACAGTACAGTTTTATCCTACTTAATTTCTTTTCAGTAGAACCTTGTCATCCTAATTCAAAGCAGTTTTGGTTACACTACCTCACAGTGCTAGTGATATTTTGATGATTAATAGTAATTGACTTTTATGGAATAGTTAACCAAAAAAGTAATTACCTTTCTGTAGCCGTTTACTTACCCATTTAGAAACAAAATAAGAAGATAAGCAGATGAGTCATTCCATGTCAAATCAACCAATATCTGAGAGAAATATTGTTTCAAAACAAAATTATTGTTTAATTCTATTTGGTGCTAGAATTAAATATTTTGCGGTTGGTTAGCCCTAGCAAGGCTGAGTACAGGTGAGTTACAATAAGAATTTGTGATTGGGTGGAAAGGGACATGTGAGAACGGATGTTGTTTGGACAGAGATTTGCAGTTGTGAAAAAAAAAAACTTTAAAGCAGTTTCCTTTTTGCATGTTTGCAGTTTTACGGTTTACAATTCAAAACTTTATTCACAACTAAATACTATAACTAAAATGAATGTGAAGTAACACAACAGTGCAACTGATGAAAATGATTGTGTGTGAGGAAGGTGTTGGAAGGGTGTTGAGGGATCTGTCCATATAACAAGAGTTACAGCCTGTGGGAAGATGCAGGTGTCTGTTTGCCCCAGTTATGGGACTCCAGGGCTTGAAATTTACTTTTTTACTTGGTAGCACTGCTGCTCCCAACTTAAAAAAATTGGGAGCACCAGCCAAAATTTAGGAGCACCCACCAAAAATTAAGGAGCACCACAACTACAAAGTATATATTAAGAGATTTATTTTATTTAAAAACAACACCAATTAACAACAACAATCACTTGTTTTTCAAAAAGATTTTTTTTTTAAATTTGTTCAGATTAATTAAACATTTTAAATAGACTGCCATTTACATTTTGTCAGAACCTTTAGTAAAGTTAAATTGCAAGTTATTTTGTTTAGTTGTTCAGAATCGTGTTTAAATTTGAGAATCTGTGTTTGAAACAAAAAACGTGATTCTTAATTTATCCTGAACGACGCAGCTTTACCAATTACAATATAAAAGCCAAAATACACATTCAATGAGATACTGAAAAAGTATGATATTAATTGTATATTGCTATATAATACTAAATATGCTCTATAATAATAATAATCATCATAATCATAATGATAATAATAAAGAAAACATCATCACCATCAGCAACATGTCCGACAAGGATGTTTTTTGGGCTGTCCATCAGCCAGGACGATAAAAGAGATATACTGAGCTGACAGTACTTTATCCGCGGTAATACTTTATATTCAGCCATTTTAAATTACGTGATCTAAGGTCTGCATTAAAGTTAAGAATGTAAAGATGCAGTTTAATTGGTTATGTAACATTGTATAGAACATTGGACTGCTCGCTGTATCAGGCACAAATATATTATACAAATATCTAATATTTATTATTTACAAATAATAAAGATATTATACAAATATCGCTGTATTATAAGGCACAAACCATGCAGTATTTGCAAAAGTTTTTCAGAGAAATGAAAACAGGTCGCACCACAACAATTACTTGCACAAATGCTCCCAAATATATTTTCAGCTTGCACAGATAACATTTCGGGAGCATATGCGACTAAAATGGTCGCAATTTCGAGCCCTGGGCTTTCTTAACAGATCTTTACTGTGAGGAAAGATCGGTGGATTTTTATCACCTTTGTTATTCTGGATGATTGTGATTCTCTGTTAGTCTTAGGGTGTGTTGTTGAGTAACTAAATAACTAACTGTAGCAATGTTGCTAACTTTACATTTCAGTAGCATGACAGCTGTTTTAATAAAATTATGTGGCATTTCCAGTGACATAATATTGCAAGTCTCAAATGCTCCTGTAAGTAATTAAAAGTCCATCTACCTTGTGAATTATATCCTAAATTGTCCTGTTATTTGTAATATTGGACCTCCTACTAGTTATTAAGATTAAATGCAATAATGTCTCTGATTCAATAAAGTGAATTCTGGTGATGCTGAATGTAGTGTGAATTTGTTTTCTTATGACTGAAATTAAGGTACATATTGTATTTAAAAAATTATTTTTATTATTGTACTTTAAATGTAGCTTGAGAAAGTACAGTTTTGAAGTAGTTTTCTCAAACAGTCTTGAGATTTGTCATTTAGATTTTCACGTTATCGGCCTTTGTTATTACCAGGCAATGGCCAGATAATGTTATTCATTGAATACCAAAGGGATTTCCTCAGTCCAATGAAATAACTTGTTTAAAAGAGCTTAAGCAATACTCCTTACGTATGACTTGCTTACAAGGATTAACTTGTGTATCTGACGAAATCAAATAAAAAAAGGTCACTTGCTAATGCAACTCTTTACGTCAGCATGCGGATGAAACAATTAACTTTCTCTTTTGCCTTGTCTTGCTCTGAGTGATGGCTGTTTATGTAATTTGGCAATAGTAAACTTGGGTGAGTCAGAGATAGAACTTCAGGAAGTTCACTAGGTGATGACTTGTAGTTTTCCATGATGTTTTAAGCATAACAGTGGCGTGACAAATTGCTTAATGCTTAACATGGAATGGTGATGTAGCCAGTGAGAGATATAGCACTTTTATTATGACTGGTCTGTCTATAATACTTCATTGTGTTTGGTCAGTTGGTTTTGTGTAGTGATCGCTAAAGTGTTTTATCATTAGAATTTACCATTGTCCTAAACATCTGAATTAAGTGCTATAATAATTCAGCAGTCACTTTTAAACCCCCATAGCCAGGGTTTTTTTAATAAAAGATAACTGTACATTTTTACATGTAATACCCTCTTACATGCTTGTTTCCTTTGGTAATGGCATTTTAAGCACTTCTCAAGGTGCTCTGATCGATTGAGCCATCATCAGAGGAAACAAACACGTGTACATTCCCCTGCGTAAATATCATTTCTGTTCTCCACACTAACCTTACACACAAACACACACACACACACCCTCGTTCACACCCCTCTTTTTCCGTCTCATTAGCTCACACACCTTTGCTTTGACGCAGTCAGCACCGCTGCGCTCATGTCATTCCCAGCTGTCCATCAATCTTCCAGAGCCGAACTTCTGTCACATCAATAATAGTGTGTATGTGTGCGTGAGACTGAAAGGTGCTATAGGAGTGGTGGAACATGTTTTTTCTTTCCAGGTCTACCTCAGCCTGTCTCTGGTGTAATTACGAAACAACGCATGAGAACGAGTCAAAGGGGGCCGAGCAGCTAATTGCTGCTTTTCATTAAAAGAAAGTTGTGTCAGAACAGGGGATGGAGGATGTAATGCCATTGTGCTGTGTCTTTAATACGTTAACAAGTTTGACAGGAAATTCTGTCATTTTCTAAAGAACAGATTAGCAGTAGCAGTTTGCATCAGTCATGCTGGTTTTTATACTTAACATGACAAGGGATGGCTTGTATATTGTAATTGACTAATATGATTTTTGCTACTGTCAATGTTTGCCACTGGCTGATATTGGAAGCAGATATTGTATAGGCTTTTTTCGCAATACTTTTTCTGTGCTGGGATTCAGGTTTGAACAGCAGTTCATATTTTTTATAGTACGTTTTTTGCTGCCTCATACAGCAGTGTAGCAGAAAAACTGAATGTGAAAATGTGAATATATAATTAAGAAATGCAGTACACATTTGTATGTACTATATATATTTGTACTATATATTTCTGTGTTAACAACCACCAATTCTGAAATGAAAAGGTTTACATGATTTCACTATTTTAAGAATCGGCAGCCATGATTAAAAAATAAAAGTAGAGGACAGACTGACTTTTGATAATGATATTCATGTCAGCTATTTATTGCTAATTTTTAGTAATTGTATTTATTTTTATTACTTTATTAATTGGTTGCTATTAATAGGTTGCTATTTTTACTTGAAAAAAGTTGTGCTGCTAAGATTTGGTAAGTGTTGTGTAGTGAGAAAACTGACACAGCAGTTGCAACAAATGTCATACATCAGGCGTCAGATGTTGCTTAGGTTGGCAGTGGTTGGTCATAATAAAGCTAAAACTAATCTTTACTTTGTTCACGCTTCCTGTTTTAACATTGATTTGGGGCGATTTTCATTTCAACCGAAACACCAACCATGTCATTATGAAGTTGCTTCAGTGCTAAGCAAAATGGATTCTTACTCTGCCCACGGAAGTATATTTGCGTCACGCAGGCATTAATTATTTGGGTCAGGGTGGCCTTTTACCTACTTTGTATCTATCTAACCAATATATCATTTCATAAATGGTGCTTTGATTATCAGAACATGCCTAACAACTAACCTGCCCTAAATGTTTTATATATGACAGTTTAATATCATATAGCTTAATAATACATTTAATATCAATATACCTTTTGTACCTTTTGTAGGGCTTTGGTGGAATTGAAAGGGTAGAATGATTGGCTCATACCAAAGAGTTCTGTTAGATATGAAAGGGTTTAGGTAGGACTTTAAGGCCCAGTATACTTCAAGTACTATTAAAATGCTACTATTAAAAGAGAACAACTATAGAACTTAAGAGTTTGTAAACAACTTCAGAATCAAAAAACAGACTTCCTGCATGTACATTTACAGGTAGTGGCAGTATAAAACAAGAAAACGGTAAAAACGTTACAAGAATTGCATAATTTATGACATCTATTCTTTTCCGTTCTTTGCATGAGATTTTATCTGAAGACAAAACCAACTATAGTGACCTGACTGAAGGACGACCTGTGGGCGTATCAGCATTTTTTTCCTTTTCTTCTTTTTTTGGGTGGGGGGGAAGTTGTTAGATTGGGGAAAAAGCCACACCAACATTAACATGCCTTGACACCCAGAGGAAGGTTTTTGTGGGTGTCAAGTTGTGGATCTGTTCAGATCTGCTGAAATTATCTTTTAAGTTCTTGAGAAGAACTTGAGAAGGGCTTATCTGTTCTTATTGGACTCCAGTAGCAGAAAGACTGTTTGGTGTAGGGTTTGTGTTTGGAGGTGATCTGTGGTAGTGATGTTGCTGTGTCTATTGCACATGTTTGAGCTGCCATTGGTTGCATCCTGGAGCTTGTGTGAGTGCATCATGTGTACACCGGAGTCTGTGCAAGCTCTGTTTGCAGTAGCAGACCACAGTAAAGCCTCTGTGTGCAAGATGTACATATGTACTGATTCACTTGGCAAACCACAGGAAGACCTGTGGTAGTGGTAACAGCCACTTCTAATTACTCTTATCTGCCGTTGATGTCCGCTGAGGGTGATTTATATGGGAATTTTGTTTTTTTTTAAATGTTTTCATAATGAGCATAATATTCTTTGTGCTGCTGTGGTCTGTAAATCAAAATAAGTTTTTTCCTGATATAACTTGTCAACTTATTTTGTATAAAATCATAAACTAAATGTTATTTGCCTTATAATAATTGTGTTTTCTGTGTGTTCTAGGATTCCTTTTAAAATCGGGCAACCGAAGAAACAAATTGTTTCGAAAACAGTAAGTTCTACTTGATAATTCTTTCTTTTTTAACACTCTTACTTGGGGCCTTCTTATCATTTTTATGCAATTAGCAGCACAAGCAAATTTGCAAAGCTAATAAACAAAAATGGCCAGGAGGTTTTTCTGGACATTTTTCTTGTATTGGTCGGTCACACTGATTTAGTCTTAATCTTATGCTTATCTATAGATGTCTTTGCATATTAAATGTAACCTTATTCAGAGTGTCCAACAAATGCTAACAGTCGCTTTTACTGCTTTCACATTTACATGACAAAACCAAAATGGTCATCTTGTCTGTAAAACTGAGATGCTTCCTCCTAACTATTCTGTACAACTGAAAGCCGAACATGCCATTCTTAATGTTATAGGCAGGAACATTAGACTTAATTCTTAAGATATAACAAATGTTAGAAATACCCAACCTAAGGAGTTCCTAACTGGTCATGTCCAGCATATAATAATAATATAATATGGTAACACTTCACAGTAAGGTTGCATTAAATAACTAAATACTTAAATAAATAATATAAGTTAATAACGTAAGTTACTATACTATTTTAATACACTTTTGATGTTAATTTTGACATTTAATAAGAGATTTTTGTTGTTGATATTTATTTAATGTTGTTGTTTGTTAATATACAGTTAAATGCAGTTAATTATGTTGCAGTTAATTGTACAATTTAAAAAAAGTTAAATGTTAAACTTTAACAGTTGTGTTTTCACTGAGGATTGTGCTTTAATAATGCCTGTGGTTAAGTTACTAGGCTGAGGAGAGAGAGCTCTTTAAGACATCTAATATGTCACGTAAGAAGTAGTAGAGATTTTAAAGACGCACGCAATTGGCACAAATGACTGCTGATCAGATCACTCATAATGGATCTTAATACAACATGTAAACTGTGTCTGGGTAGTTGTGTCTCAGTTGAATATTGACAATCACCAGGATGTTGTATTGTTGTGTTAAAGGGCATCATGGGAAACAGCTTTTTCATTGCTTTTATGACAGTTTTATGAGTTAGATATATGCCCACATCCCCATATCAACGTCATTCTAGTGCAACTGCCTGTACCCTGAAGAATGGCAGAAATAACACACAGTCATTGTGTTCAGTTGTAGGTCACCAGAGGAGCTGTCAGTAATTACTGTTTGTCTGAGCATTTCTGCTCTACTGGCCTCTGTTTATTTACTGTGAATGCATTTCCTTTCAGTTTAGATATACAGAGGAGGCCCATCAAAATGATTTTCAATGGTAATCGATGGCATGCCGTAGATAAAGGAATATTACAGGTTAACTAACAATACTTCTCAAAACTATTTTTAAGTTGCAATCCATAACTTATGCCTCTCTCACCATCTCTGAAACAATATTGCTGGTTACTTTAGGTACTTTTGTCACATTGAAGTTAAATGAAGCCAAACATGACATGTCCTGGTTAAAAGGGACCTGGCAGCTCAAAATATAAACCATTATAGTAAACTTAACTATTGTAAAGTGGGAAAAGTAAGTGGGAAAGTAAAGTGGGAAAAGAGACAGTTTTAAAAACTGGTTAAATACAAACACTAATGTACTCTGTCATTTCATTAACCTTATACTTGTACTACTGCATAATGACTGTAAAGTTCTAATGTAATTCTTCAAATCTAGTTCATAAGTTCAGATCAGTAAATCACTTTTTTTAAATTATTTTAACTTGAACTATTTTATGACAATGCTCACCAAAATATGATTTAGAATTAATATGATTTAGAATTTAATACAATTTAAAACCCTAGACCCTCATATAAATAGTTTGAGCTCATTTTCAGATTTCCAGGATGTTTACTTTGCACAGTCGACTCCAATGTTGTGATACAAGCTAATTTTTGGGACTATATTTGAGTCACTGTTTGACTAATTCTACTGTGAATTCAGTGCCTCTCTGTTGTAGACTCTGTACACTTTGTGCGTTTCCTGATCTCTTCCTCCTATTAAAGAAGTAAATCAACCTCTCATTCCTTTTTCTTTCATTTCCCAACACGCCTCCTTTCCTGTTACTCCACACTTTCATGGTCAGCCGTGAGCGGGCCGGACACCAGCCGCCTGCCTGCCTGGCCAAAAATTGTTTGTTTACAGGCTTTACTCACCAAACCACAGGACAGGAACCCCTGTTGCTGCAATTTTGACATCATTAACCCCCTACACACAGCGGTAGAGTAGCATGGACACAAGTTAATGTGGCAAGAGACTTGTGCCACTGTAATTACAGGACTAGGAATTCCAAATGAAAGATTCAACTTGCTCTGTTTTCAAAATCTTTTTTTATTTGATCCCGTTGCTGTTCTTTGGAGATTTTGCCTAATAGGTAAAACATGTTAAAATTACATACAGGTTGCTTTTAACTGCTATTTGGATTGTCGATCTCTGCTTACTCTTAGGTTTCGCCTTGTAGATCCTGTTTTTGTGATTACACACCCAGGAGAGCTTAGGGAAAAGTAGAGCAGTTTGCCCACACACTTCTTTAAAGAGATTATTCTATTTGTCTGGTTCTACTCACATATCTTTATACATTGTCTTCCACAGGTTGAAAGGGACTTTGAGCGGGAATATGAAAAGCTCCAAAAGTAAGTTGACATGTCCGATGTTGTTTTTTTTCTGTGTTCTATTGCCCAAAAAGCTTTGAATGTTTGTATCATTAGCTTGCATGCAATTGCTCACCAAAAGATCACGCGTAAAAAGAAGACACCATTTGAGTATTTGTTTTCCCAACGAGAACAAACTACTGAAGTAGTGCATCGGTTTTAAAAATAGAACAACATTGAATCCAAAACCTTTTGATTTGATCAAAACCA
This sequence comes from Yasuhikotakia modesta, assembly GCA_036877545.1. Lineage (NCBI taxonomy): Eukaryota > Metazoa > Chordata > Actinopteri > Cypriniformes > Botiidae > Yasuhikotakia > Yasuhikotakia modesta. The sequence goes on along the minus strand of JBAJNP010002792.1, from coordinate 9,410 downwards.
CTGCGGTGGGCTAGTTTGTGACGAGACTCTGACACAATTTGTTTGCCAAAAAATCTTAAGGATAGGTGCTTCTTTTTTTTTATGATGCAATAGGTGCACTTTTGCATAGTGTTTCATTGATCCAGGTGAGAGGCTAATTTTAAAAACAATGATTTAAGTTATAATGATTCCCATTTATTTAACCCATAATTTGACCCTATGTGATGTATATCTTGCTTTAGTGCAGTCCAGTACATTTCATGACCGTGTAGAATAACTCCTTGTCTCCCTCTCTTCATGTTCCTATTTGTATGTCGTTTATGTACCAGGAGCTATTAAAAAAAACACAACAAATTCTTTGTTTGCTTACAACACTTGGCCAATAAAGCAAATTCTGATTCCAAATAAATAAAAAACATGGGAAAATATACTTTCTAAAGAAAAAATATTTTTAGGGCTGTTAAATTATTATTATTAATTATTATTAATTATTTTGTTGAGAGTAGGGTCCCCCTTACTCCCATTTTCATAATTACAATACTAAAAGGTAATATGTGTATACTATTACTATAACTTTTTTTTTTTACATAAAATGAAACCTGGATATGTTATTTTATGACAATAACTATAAGCCATTTAATACTTTAATGAATTTAGAAAGTAAAGCAATAATACATAGCATTTCTGTTTTAAAAAAACACAACAAATCGTATCTGTTTTCTCGTTTAATCAGACCAGAGGTCACCAGTAGAGATGTATGTGCTTTGTGTCTTCTCAACTAACCCAGTCTCTTTAGTTTCACTTGTGTAGGTGGAGTCTCAGTGTAGAGAGATAAAAGCATATATCATACACACAAGCACTCACAGGGTGGGCACAGACATGTAGGGGCCTGAGTGCTTGTTTGAGAGGGCCACACCTCTGCTTTGATTGCTATCAGAACGCCTCATTACGTAACTAAACACACCCCAAAGCTCTAAAACATAATGCCTGTTGTCTCCAACAGGCATTGTTTGTGGTGGTAGTGGTGGTGATGTTTGGAGGTGTGGAGGTGAGTTTGCCAAATTCACTTCCCAGGACGTGTGTCAGGGGTGAAGCATTTGTCAACACTGCACATGAACCTAATTCATCTCAGCCTGATGTACCGTCAATGTGTCTGTGAACCAAAAAGCAACTTAATACAACTATAATGTAACATAGCTGTTACTGTCTTGAAATAGCATCATGGTAATAGAGTCATTACAGTGATGAATTGCATGCCACTGAGTATAAGAAGAATAAAATGTATGTATTGTTACTGTTCTCTCACACATATAATAAATATAAAATTATATATTACAATTATATTCTAATTAAAAACCTTATTAATGCTTTAATACTTAGTTAAAAAAAAGTTATACATTTTTGTTGTTCCTCCAACCCTGTATAACTGTCTCCTAAATGTACAAAAGACAGTAATTAGAAAAACAGTCTTGTCTGTAGAATAAGAGTCAAGGGGGTCCAAAGTTGATTTATATTAAACAGCATCCCACTAGGGTTGCTGCTGTTTTTAAATGCATTGTCCACTGAGAACAGCCACAAACCGAGTTTTAGTGCCAAAAACCGAATTTTGTTGCATAGCAGCTTTGTTATACTTACCATAAAGATGCATTGTTTTAACATCATAACCACTGCACACCCCTGAACCGGTCACCCCCACCCCCGCCCTTTTAATATCGCCAGAATGTGGAGGTTTGGTGCTAATGTGTTGGCTTGTGACCTGTGCTAGCTCTAAATGCCATTCACATGTTACAATGAGGCGTTCGCATGACAGACGTCTGGAGCAGCTGGGCCAGTTCTACTCTATTAGCACCTACTGTAATGGGCCCTTTATCACGTCTTGTTAAGAGTCTCTTTCCATTTGTTGCCAGTTATCCACGATTCCCTCCTCCTCCTCCTCTTTATCTTTTCTATTGTCTTTTCAGTAATATGCTTTCCCACACTTTTTATCCACCCGTGTCCTTCTATTCTTTTTGTTATCACAGTACAAAAAAACAATACCAATTTCACCAGCGTTTTCGCTGTGGGTTTCCTTAATCGCTCCTATAAGTGCAATAAGAGGTGCTTGAGGAAGTCCCCAGTCAGTGTCTAATTTTCCACCTAATTGATTATAAGGAACAGCCCCCACCACCACCAACAGCACAAACGCACGCGGAGACGGATGCTGTAGTGCGGTAATTGCAGTTGCTAACACCCCCAATGAGTGTGAATGGCTCACTACTGCGAAAGACCCTGTGAATGATCTCCTCTGCCTCTCAGAAAGCGTTACAGTCACACAGAAACATGAATGGATCCTAACAGATGAGCTGTTTTAAAATAGCCAGTTGTTTTAGCTCCAAGTCGAATATAAGAGCAATTGATGCTCTAATATGACAAGATAGTACTGTTCAGTTCAAGTTTAATTAGATTATTTACAACTGTCAGTTTTAAAGAGACCATATGTTCACTGCAGTTTCCCGGTGAGTAGTGGTAACTGTGCTGCAAACAGTATCATTAAAGCCTCTGTGGGAAATCATAATTAGTGGCGTTTACTAAAGCAAGCATCACTGTTATTATTGCCCACAGGCATTTTCAGAACCTTGAACTATTAAATTGTTTGGACCAAATCAAGCTGTATTATTTCTGCAATGGATTTGAATGATAATTCATAGATAGCTATAACCCACATCACACTGTGAGGTCTTGTTGTCATTAATGTCAAACTTTATGACAGTCAAGAAGACTGGTTAAAAACAGACACACGCAGAAACACTTCTCAAAGATCTCAAACTAGTGATCGGAGATTACAGATTTTGGTGTAGGATCATAGCAATCTTTTAGCATTCTTAAAATTTGTCCCAGAAGGGCAAATTGTGGCCAGAGTCATACAGTGTGCACCCATCTTTAGAAATGGTAAAGATTATAACATCAAAATTTAGCCAGTAGGCAGATTCTGTTTCTTTTTTTTATTGGGCGAGTAAGTAAACACCTAGCAACCACACAAAACACCCTAGCAACCACATAGCAACATGTAAGACCAACTTAGAACACCACCAACCACCCAGAATGCTCCAGTATTGTTCTACAGTTTCAAGTACCACTTATATTTTCTTTACAGAATGGTCTTTCTCAGGATTCAGTTCTTTTTTGACAACTAACCTTTCACATCTTTGTTTTTAGGTTGGAGGAGCAGACAAAGAAGCTTCATAAAGACATGAAAAAAAGCACTGAAGCTGATTTAGGTTTGTGTGATTGTCATATTGGTTTTAAATCCCCACCTCTGAACTGAATTATTGACAGCTCTGTTCTAGCAGTGATATCAGTAGTTATACTGGTTTTACAAAGAAAAGGCAATGCAAATTTGTAATAGATCACAGATGGCTGTAAGTTGTGACTATACTGTAAACACACATTTCCCACAGGCCTAGCTACCAGTAAGCAACCTTATTGTTCTCTGTGAAGGAAACAGATTTATCAGCTCTTATTAACGTGCTGCACAGGTTGTCTGGGACTTTGTGCACAACACAGCTAAGCTGCACAGACCACATCAGTCTGCACTGCAGGGAGTCATATCAGCGGTCAAACACGTGTGTGTTACATATTAACAAACAAAAGCCTTTTGTCTGGAAGTTAACAAAAGTTCAGTTTGAGACTTTCAATGCCATTGGCAAATCCATGAATGCAAGGCAATACACCTGTAAAAGAACAAAGATTTCAGCCCAGCTTCATGAGTTCATGCAGGTTGGAAGGGATTGGTTGCGAGTTGACAGAGATGATGAATATTCACTAAAGAGCTCTGATTGTGTACCGATGCCTCAATAGTGCCAACACCAATTACAGTCCGTCGCATTCCCTGCCAGAGCCGCTTAAAGTCAGAATGCTGATCAGATGAGCGCGTCAGCGTCAATCCAGATCAGACGCACACGAGGCAGGAAGCCAGATAAAACATCCACCCTCTACACCCCACACAGGGATTGATTTACTTTAGCTAATTGGGGCAAAGTCAAGAAAGTAGGGGAAAGTTTTGTCACTTTGGTCCCAATATGATGAAATGTGGATAGTTGTATTATATATTTGAGATTTTTTTTCCATAAAAGGGTAAATAAAATTGTGTTCTAATGGACAATAACTAATAGTTATCTTATAATGTGAAGGCTCTTTTAGAAACAATAATAGTGATGCCTGTCTCATCTTAGTTACGGGGCTAAATAGGGCATTAAGAATGTAAAACCTGATGTTGGGCTTTTTTGATTTGCGCCAATAAGCTAGTCCAGCATTGCCATAGCAAGCACCCAAAACACCCCTTTTAACAGGCTAGGTTTTAAATTGGCAAGGATGTCTCTTCTTCAGAACAATTAAAGGAAATCTATTTATTGGATTGTTTCTTACACCTGTAATGGGACCCATAATTGTAAACCTGTTTAGGTTTAAATATACCTCTATTAAATATCAGTAACACTTCAGTTTCTTATCATTTTCCTTTGTTCATATACAACTAAAAACAAGCATTGTTTTGCCATATGTTTGTAAAATCACTAAATACTTACCATTTTAACTAATGCATGCAGTATAGTACAAAGATTTTAAACAGACAAATATCTTTGTAGTTTTTTGTGAATAGTTATATTGTCAATATTGGTTTGTGTGCACTGCTTTGGTTACAGGGTGAATAAAGTTGTATTTGTTTTTCAGCAATGTCTAAAGCAGCAGTGAAGATTTCAGGGGACTTGTTGAGTAATCCACTGTGTGAGCAGGATCAGGCTTTCTTGGACTCTATGACCGCTCTGGATACAGCCATGAAGAGAATGGATGCCTTCAATCAGGAGAAGGTAGCTTGTCATGATACTAACAATAGTAAAATTTGTATTCTGTTGTATTCTCAATAGTCTTTCTGATCATAAGCAGTGCTATGCCTTTCAACATTTAAAGTTATATTTTGTGTAGTGTAATTTAGGTGGTAATTAAATTTAAATAGTAAAATTTTATGTTAATATGTATAGAGTGTAATAAAATCAAAGGTTAATAGTCCAGTTAATGTTAATAGGTTTTTTCACTTACAATTAATGTTTTTCCAAGTCATTTTGTGTTTTTCCAAGCCAACCATATAGTCGTTAAATAAGTTTTCTCTTTAGCTTATAATAATTAAATTAATTGATTTAAACAGTCTAATAAACAATGGTATGTTAGTGAAGTGTGAAGTGAAGTGACGTGTTTGTCAGTTACGGTTGCCCATAACCGAAATGTGACCTCTGCATTTAACCCATTTATCGTGAGGCGTGAACACACACTACAAGTCGTGAACACACACACACCCGGAGCAGTGGGCAGCTATCCCTGCAGCGCCCGGGGGTTGGGTGCCTTGCTCAAGTTGCTACAACTGAAGTTGGCACTTCAGTTGCTACCTGCCGGCGCTGGAATCGAACCAGCAACCTACTGATTACAAGCCCGACTCCTTAACCAGTAGACCACAACTGCCCCATAGGTAGCATTTATGAATAGATCTGATGTTTAGAGTGATATTCTGATATTTTTGTAAAGTTGTACGCGGCAGTAACGTTACAAGTGTTCCTTATAGAACATAAATGCATGTCAGTCAGTGTTTTAGTTCTATACCGAACTCTGTTTTACTGAAATACTTGTATTTTTAGTATCGACATTAGTTAAACATGTTATTTACCTCCTGTGATTTTTGCATTTAATCAGAATAGAATAATATTGAATTAAATTGATTTTTGGGTTTAAATATTCCATGCTCCACCCCCACTACGACCAGAAGTATTTTGGCTTTTTAAAGCTGTCTCTTATTAGGCAGTGAAACCCATTTGCATAATAAGCATGTAATATTTTGAGCATATATAGCTGCCACTGGAGCTGGCTTTCTCATTTCTATGCCCACACAGAATCTGCACACTTTTCATGTTTTCTGTGCTTATTGTGAGGGAAAATCTGTGAAATGGACTTAAATAGGGTAAAATGTTGGAAACTGAGCTAAGGTCGCTACAGTGTTTTTGGTAGATCAAATTATTTAATAAACAAACACGCAGGGCCTGGCTAATATGCAAAACATTGTAAATGATGGTTGTTACAATTCCGTGGGGCTTCCTGCAGGAGTAAATCAAGCAATCAAAAACAACTACTTGTCTAAAAACTCTTTCAGACAAGTAAGACCACCATCAGGCATCAGTGTCTACACAACACTAGGAACCAGAAGTGTTTGTAAAATTACCAGAATATGTCTTTCACTTTCTAACTAATAATGACATTTGAGAATGGATTGTAGTATTCACAGTGCTTCAGATTCAATGGTGTCTACCGTTTTAAAAGATTGCATTGTTTTTCAAAGCCTTTGTAATACTTGTGCATGGTTTGTATGGAAGTAATCATTTAGGAGAGACATTTATTCTAAGCCACTTGCTGTAGACATTACAGGCATGTGCAGGTTTTGATCCTACAACCTTTGTTGCATGCTCAAATCCTTACTGCCAGTGTGTTTTCATTTTTCTGTTTTCCTACATTTCTTTGTACTTAATTATCTTTAATGTGAACTTTTTGTTTTTGATTAAAACAATGGCTAAAGGTATTTCTCATATTAGCACTGAGTTTTGAGAGTTTCTTTAGGGCTTGTTGGTGTCACTCAGGGATCTTCTGTGTCTTTAAAATTCTCCCATCTGTTCTTAATGTATATTCTGCAAAACAGCTGTGGATTGTGTTGTTCTAACAAATGCATAATTTAACTGAACGGTTATTACAAAAATCATAATTGTCAAAAATAAAATGATTCCCTATTGAAAATAAATACATTTTAAATAAATTATAAACAGTGAGCACAGCAATGCTGTCATCCAACCCGCAGTCAAGCGGTTTGACGTTTAAACCAGTTCAGCGCAAACCTGCTGGCTGCTTATAGATTCAACTGCTCACTGGGCCGGTTGCAGTGACCCATAGTCTTACAGACTAATTTAAATGCCTTGGAATTCAACACTGCATTCATTGCATTATCAGGCCAATAGGGCTGGTTACTATGACCAATTTGATATGGTTTTAGTTTCATTCAATTTTCTTTCAGTAATGATTACTTGACAGCATTAAAAAAAGGTTTGTTTTGCAAACATTAAATCCATAAGTAAACGATAACCGGTATATTTATTAAATTACATTTCTGAAATACACTTTAACAATATACCTACACAAGTCAAGATTCAGTACAGATATTATTCACATGCTCTTAAGCAACATACATTAATAATCTAAATCTAAATTTTCCAAATTAACATTGTATTGTCAAATTTAAGAATTTAGGAATAAAATTGAAAAATCAGTTTTTATTAGACGTACTATATAAAGCAACTAGGGTTGTGTAACCCTAGTTCCTTACGCCTCAAAAATGAACCTTAATACCAATTTGAGTTCTGCCTTGCAACACCACCTTACCCATGTTTATTTTCCACTTTTGGCCATGAAAAATAGCTGTTTTTCTGACTTTGGCAGAAGTATGCTCTGTCTTCCCTCCAGCAGATTGTGTATGAGTAAGTTTTTCTCACAGCAGACCCCACGCCCTTCTACACTCAGCTCGCACATACATCTTCAAATGAATCCCATCTCTGCGTTACTGTCTTCCCTGTTTCCTTCTGCTGGTGGTACTGATTGTTGTCTTTCTCCTTTCCTCCTTTTAAACTGAGTTAAGAGCCCTTAAGCGAATCACACAGCACTGACTTTGTGCCAGAAGACTAGGGTTTGAGAGTATCAGTCTAGCTGTTCAGTCAGAAGTGGATAAAGGCCCTTTCACCAGTGACTTGGACCAAGGTTTAGCAGTGCATTAAATTGCTGTACTATGCTTAAATGTATGTAATATCTACTGTAGCCTTGCCTCATAACATCACAACAAACAATACATCGCTTGTGCCATGCTCATTTTAAACTCTTTTAGACTTGGACCTTATATGCCCCTGACCTTTCAGAAGAACAGCCAGTGATTCTCAACAATTCTCATAATGGGTCATTACATGGGAAGCACCAATGCAAAGATTTATGCTAAAGATGCATTCAGAGAAAATAAATGTTCTTCTTGAGGGATTTTCTACAGTTGCTCAAATATTCATGTTTTATTACCAGTGTTTGTTTTATGTTTGTGTTCACAGTTTCACTTTGACGTTGTCCTTCTCTGCAACACCTTGCATTTGAAGAACTGAGTGGATCATGACTTCAGTTTAGAGATGCATTGCTTAGACTCTTGAAGTTAGTTGTGAGAAATGTTTTTTTTGCTAGTTTTGAGATGCTTTAATTTTGCTATTCTTGCTGATCCTGATTTGTTTAAAGGATGCTGATATTCAAAGCCATCGGTAGTTCCTCAGTTAGACTCGTCACAGATATTCCCTCATGCACAAACCTGCCAGGGCAAAATATACCACAAGTGCCTCTAGTAATACAGTCCACAGCTCGGCAGATCTCAGAAATAGCAGATTGAAGCCTGATGCAAATATCCTTGCTCTCCGCTGACCCCTCTGTCAGTTTAACCAAAGCCAAATGCTTTCTACAGCTCTCTCCTCTTCGCCTGAGCACTGTTTTCTCATACTCTACTGCATGGGTACTTGGCAGGCGAACGCCGCGCTATCCGTGGGCGACGAGAGATGTTAGCACAGCTGATTTTTCAGCTCTGCATTTTGCAGTGTGCTGGTGTGAATTACCACTCTGGGATGCTTGAATGGTTAATGAGACTTCCATGAATCAGACACCAAACATGCAACAAACTCCCCCTGTTCCTCATAATTGAGAGGTTTTGCCACGATAACCAACCGGATCGTACTTGTTCGCTGAAGATGTCTAAACAGTCGTCTTCCTCTGTCTATTTTAAGGGAAAGACAGATTGCCCAAAGGGGTTTGCAAAAAGGCAGAATGCTATGGTAATAACATCCTTGATTCTAGACCTGCACTGTTTATTTTAAAGTTGTGTTTTGAACAGTTATAAAGGCCTGTAAAGCTTTTAATGGTTATAACTAGAGGCCGTGATGGTGAGGAATATTGATTTTTTTTTTCAGGGTTTCTATGCATTTTATGTGTTTTAGGTGCTATATTGTGTGCGTGTCTGTGAATGATCTCTGACCTCTGATTCACACACTAGAGCTGTAGTGTCTCCCTCAGGCTGTGCTCTCATCACTTCATTCACACCGTCCACTGTATCTTTCTATACATTATACATTCTATACGTATAGCTCAGCTTGCTGTTTTGTTTTACTATCAATAATCACTTCTCCTGTTTCATAATAACATGAAAAGGATTCTTTTCATGCTTTTTGACCTAAGGCAGTAAAGCTATAATAGGAAATTATTCGGGGGGAGAAGAGAAATGGAATTGGAACAGATTACAGCCACGATTTGAATTCACATCTCACAGACAGGTCCAGCTCAACATTTCAGGA
>JBAJNP010002791.1:0-44870 GCA_036877545.1 Yasuhikotakia modesta | reverse complement strand
TATATGTAAAAGTTAAGCGTGGTTCTTTTCAACCTTTCTATGTGCTGATGTATGAATGTAGTCAATAGTTTCACGGCACCGTTTCCTCTCGTTCCTTTGTAGTAAGTGTCACTGAGGGATTTCTGTTCTCTGCGCTGGCAATAAGAATTAATCACATGCTTAACACTCTTACAAGCTGTTTTTAGGATACCAACACATGCTTAAATGGTGCACAGCTTTAAATAATAATACACATATACAAAAAAAAGAAAAAAAACGTGCTTTGTTCTAACACAGGATAGTACTGTTATTATATGAGAACTAAATAATCGCATTTACCAAACATAAAAACCATCAGCTGTCGCAAATCGGTGGCAAGTGGTGCTAAAACTTGTGTGTTATAAATGAGATGAAAAACGCGACACGTGTGTGTTTTACTCTGTGTGGCTACACGCATTTGCTTCAATTAAAGTGTCTTCTGTTGATCTGTCAGAATGAAACATCTTCACTCGCTTTCCCCGTATTTTCCAGGCGCCGTGTCGCCCTCTTTTTCCGCGTGCTCTCCGTTTCCAAATGATTGAATAATGCCTGCAGCGTTTTGTATGTAGATTACTTTGTAAAGAGCCCAGAACCTCGGCGACGCGTTGTCTTTGTCAGGCCCGGTGTGACCCAGGTTGTACTTTCGGCAGCGCAGGGAGTTTTCCGCCAACTATGAGACGCGGTTTAGCTGCCGGGAGCGCGCGCCGCCGCATTAAATGTGCCAGGCAGAGAATAGGCTGTCAGCGACGGCTCCTCTGCTCTGACAGCACCGAGCACCGCGCAATTACACGCAGGTGTTTACCCATTTACACGGCCCGAAAGCGCTCATTAGAATTTGCAGAACTCCAAACTACACTTTTACCCTGACAAAAAAGAGCTCGTGACTTTCTCCATAAATATGTAACGTTTCAGGATCGCGTCTGAGCATGAAGACGTTCAGGTTGGACAGCGTCATTATTGACGAGCTGCTGTCCGCTTAAGTGCATATCCGGCTTTGAGATGGTCACGCGCTCTCTCACTGTCTTACTATCGTCTGTTTACAGTGGAAAGTTTCTCAGATGTAACACCTCATTTGACTCACTTTGTGCTCATGAACTTGTGCTTGGATAGTCCGTAAGCTGATTTACATTGTGACTTTCTTAACACATCTCTTAGGAGCTATGATGTAGAACCTTTTGTGTGTGTTGGTTTTCAATTAAAGTCTTAAAAGGCTTCAGATCTCCGCTTTAAGATTTACTGTTACTGTGTGGTCAGTCAATAAGAAAAGCTTGTGTATGTTTATATGCTCTCTTGTAAATCTCACGCTGTGCATCACAACCTATAGGTAAATATCACAATCACTTCTGATAAAAAGGACTTAAAGAAAGCAATAAGGACATTTTTAAAGTCATTGCAAAATGTTTTATACTGAATTTGGCATGTGCTGGATCCTAATGGTAAAAAAATGCTTAACAACATAAAACAGGAAAACCTAAAGTCTTAACAAAAGTCAAAGGAATGTTTGTTTAGTTATGAATTAAACCTTCACTACACTGGGGAAAAAGTATTTTTTTTATCAATTTCTCCCTGTTCTATTGTTCCCTGGCAAAGAATAAATTTGGCCTTTTAATGTGAATTTTTACAAGGTATCTACAGAGATCATGATGTTAGCTCAACAAGTTCTGTAAATCATCTTACAGAAGTGAGAAAAACAATGCAAACAGAGTTGTATCTATTTCATATTGTAGCTTTACAAACCATGTAAAACTCCCATAACATTAATACCAGTAATAACTACGTTTTTTATCATTTGCTGGCTGATACAAGCAATTACTCAACTAATCATAAGCGAATGTTTTTTTTACAGCTTTTATTTCTCTGTTGTGAATAATTCCTGTTTTTCCCTGTTTATGGGATTTTTTGCCTTTCCATATGCAGACAGAAGCTGGATAGTGTGGCTTTATATGAATAGAGGAGGAAATTCTGGCTTCTTAAACAATGTTTGTTACTTAAATCTTTGTAACTTTATAGTCTTTTTTTACAGCAGTTGTACGTATGAATGGGTGTGTGTGTGCATGCACGCTTTCTGCAGAATATTTAGTACTGCTATGTAGTGTTGTATTGACAGTTGTTAACTGACATTTTTTGAGCAGTTTGCGAACTGATTTCTACTCATGGATAATCACTTAACAGATGCTTTTGTGCTCAGACTGTTGTTGTTTAGAGCTTGTGTAAATTGGGTTTGTTTGTGTTTTACCGCTTTCGATTAAATAAAAAAACACAAAATGAAATATTTCTCTGGAGTGTTTGTATCATTGGACACGTCTACATTTTAAGGGGATAAAATGTATTTTGTTAAAGGTTGTTAAAGGTGACAAATGCTATTTTCTGTGGAGAGCAACTTTCAGAATTTTAGAACGATGAATTTATGCTCTGTTGACTTTTGGAAGACGCACAGCTGTTTTACTTTAACTGAATTACAGAGGTCTGTTTTCCTGCCAGTCATTTATTCATATTATCCTGTGGCTATTCGTCCTTTAGGTTTGTTCTGCTCTGGACTGTCAGAAATCACCTTCACAAGAGAAAAAAACAGCCTTTGTATTTTTCTGCAGCAAAACATTCAAACTAATACACAACAGAATTTAGTGACTTGTTACAAAAAGGTATAAAGCTTGAAGAGACAATTAAATATTTAATAACAATAAAATATGTAACAATAATACTGTTCTTTGACAAAGTAACATAAAACGTAACAAAACACATATTGGAGCTATAATAATATTAGACAGGAATGCACTCATTCGGCTTCAGATGTTAAACTGCATGCCTGCCAAAGCTGTATAAATTTCTTTAAAGTTTTAGCCATATCCATATATAGACATTTAATGATTCTTTAGCATTCACATTTTGTATTCACATTGACCACAATAAGCAGCCAGCAAAAGCCTGGAGTCATTTTTCTGGGTCCAACATGTTTTGGTCCAAGATAGAGACTTTCATTCTGAAGGTCCAGTTCAGTTCTATAAAGAGTTTTCTTATCAGTAAAGTTGACTGATAATTTTTAAAAAAGTGAAATATGACAAAGCCTCCTGAAGACAAAATGTAGCGTGTTTAGTTAAAGTAGTGAACTAGTTAAAGTAATGAAAGCTCTCAAGTTCTTTCTGGTTGTAGAAACACCACCAGTGTGACCCACCAGATAAAAGAAGCACTTTGCAATTACTGTAACTACTTTTTTGTCAAAAACATTTAGGATCAGAAACAGGTCATTCATCTCCTTCCAGTTACTAATTGCTGAGATAATAACAGATAATTAATAGAACCGTGTTCAGCTTCTGGGGAATTAAACACTGATTAGCGTTGGTTCTGAGTAACATATAATACATTCAGCATGTCTCCCTCCACCTTCAGTTTTTTTAAAGTGAATTCTGTAGTGCCAACATACATGTGCAAAAACGAGAACATAAACTGCATTTGTTATCTGTCTCATAACTAGGTCAGAGAAAAGGGGAGATGTTGAGACACAGTAAGGGAGCAAAAGGGAGGAAGTTTGCGCTATTGTTCACAGGTAGGTCAAAATGTTTAAGAAAGATTCAGTGCTTTGTTTTTGTTCTTTGATCCGGGTAGGAATCAAAGACTTGGATTTACAAAGCAAGAAAGCACAGAATTTGGTGGGGGGGCACAATAACACACACAGACAATAACAGTACTGTTTCCGGTTCATTCACAAAAACAAAATTTGCGTTGTGGGGTGGTACCATAAATATTGATCTGTTACCAGGTCTAGACCTAGGCCTGTGCTACTAGCAGACACACACACAGACACACACACAGACACAGTCTCTTGACAGTAGCTGTGCTGTTATTGGGCCACAAGTTGATAGACTGGACTTTCCTTCTTATTTAGTGTTCTGCAAACAAAACCAAATAAAAGAAATTAGTTCACGCATACATACAACTCACGTTACATAATATCTCTTTAGATACTGATAATTAAAATAATAACCTTTACAGTTGTGCTAATAATATTGATAATAATAAAAATAAAACGCCAAACTGGCTGTACCTCATCTCTAGGGGCTGCAGGTGAGGCATTAGAAGAAGAAATTGGACTGGAGCTAGGGGACACAAAACAATAAGTTGTCAGTATTGCTCTGTTCTAAAACCTGACATGCTGACTACCGAGACAGCATTTTAAGGCATCATAGACGCGTCCCTCCACACAAAGGCTATTTCAAAAGGTAGCCACCCTAAATATGCTGCCTCCTAACTTTAAGGCAGCATCCTATGTATTCTTAACAATCAATCCCACGATGCACTGCAACAAACTCACTGATCAATTTAGGAACACAGCTGTAATTGTTTTGCACCTATATTGCACCTATTAAAATATCTCTTTAATAAAGCTGTACCAGATTAAACATTCTTTAAATATGGACACCTGTGTAGTGTGCAGAGATATGAATGGGCCGTGTTTACTGACTTTCATTTTGGTTCATTTTAATTTGCATTGGTTGAACCTTTTATTTTAGTATCCTCTGAGAGTTCCCTCAGGGAGGTGTTCTAGTATTGTGCAAGGCCTTGAACTTCAACTGCACAAGTATGTGTGCTGACTTGGACAGAAGCCATGAGCAGTGAAGAGAATCCTCTCCAATTCAAACAAGCAGCCAAACTGTGCCAAACTGCTATCTCAACCATTTTAGAATCTGGTAAAAGAGCAACTCATACTGATTTATCTCACACACTAACACATACAGTCCACACACTTCATTTCTCCGTGCTTTCCTATGGAAAGACTGTCACATCAAATTTAAATGCAAATATAAAGTCACTACTTGAAAGTAGCATGCAGTTTTTTAAAGAAGCTATCTAGTTTGAGTTAGTATCTCATTATATTAAGATACAATCTCATTATTTCAGGAATACGTATTTTGGGACAATTAGTTTCCTGTTGTGAGAGTTTATAAGATAGTTCATAGCACTTAACATGGGGCTTTAAAAGAAATGTTCAGGTTCAATTGAGGTTAAGCTCTAGCTATAGCATAATGTCAAATACCACAAAAATAACTGTCTTGTCTTTCAGTTAAAATATCAGTTACAGTGGAAGCATGATGTAAATAATATTTGATGGGTTACAATTATTAATTACTACTAAAGTGTTTGCCTATACATATGTATAATTGAGGCACTCACTGTATTTGATATATACAGTATATGATATGATAATACCATAATGTATTTCATTATAGCAAGAAAATATTTACAATGACTATGTCTGAAGCTGTTTTAAACAGTTTATGACAGAAACATAATTCTCATTAATTCTGATCATTTAAACCACCAACTGTTATCTTATCTAGAATACTGGCAAAATGGTCTAAATACATAATGAGTCAAAATAAATTAGAAAAGCATTGTGGAGAAAATAATATGTCATAATGCTGACAGTTTTATTCGGATGGGATTAGATTTCTCATGGGATCTCAGACGTTAGCCAAAAAGACAGCAGGTAATTTGCTCCATAAATTTTACCAAGGTTAGCTAAAAAAACAGACATTTGATTCAGGATTAAAATCACAGCGTACATTAATTTTTTTTACCTCCTCAGGAAAACGCAGTCCTATGAAAGCAGGGTTTTAGATGACCTCACAGCGCAAATAATAAACAGGCTTTACTCAATAATGTGTTAACAGTAATTGTGATTCTTGCTTGTTTAAAAAAATCTTAAGTCAAAATTACTTTTAATGGTAATCATCACTATGCCACCATAGTTGTTGAAAGACCTTAACATGTATTGAACCCGGAACATTAAACTCTTAATTTTTGTACTCACTTTGTATTGACAAATTTAAGACAGGATTTAAGCAAATGGGTTCAAATAAGGTTACAGTCTGTCCAGATACAGATCACATTATCTGCACTAAAATGCTCACTAAACTAAACCCCCGCGCAGGACTAAACAACCTATCGGATGTATGTCTAGTCCAGTTTTTATTTGGTCTGTAACACAAGGACTTTCAGCATGTGGTCCTGTATTAAACTCAACTTTATTTAAAGGCACCACATGAAAAGCGCATTGAGTTTTACTGGAGCCGTTTTAATTGAGGTCAGACAGCTGCTGGAAACAATGAAAGGCTCACACACAAATACATACACACTCCTCCTAAGCCAACTCAAACACACACACACACACACACATTTACGTACCTCCCCATCTGCCTGGAAGCGTTCTCAAAAAATTTGGTTTTGGAGGCGACGCTATAGGAAAAAAATACATTAACACAACACTGATCATAAACTGCAGTTATCTATTGGTGTAATTTAAATTAAAATTCACAATTGTTTCTATGTACAAAATAAATATTTTATTTTCATATTTAGTTCATTTTCCTGTTTACATGCTATGAAGGAAAAAATACAAGCTTGATCAGATTATAGGAGTCAGAAAATACTGCAGTCTTTTCTGAAGTCTGAATCCCAAATTTGGAAATATTGCTTTTTTGAGGTCTGAGTCATTCTTTGCGCTTATTTAATCTCATGTACATGAACCAACATCTTTACGAAATCTGAGTGTGTTTGCATGTATAAGGGACGCACTGGTGTATTTTACAAAAACATACTCTTGTTTTAATTAGTATGACAAATATGAAGACATAAGGAATTCAGCCTCAAAACAGAGCGAACAACATCAAAATAAAATATAATTATATTGTAATGATGATATGATTTGTATGAATGAGTCCATTTAGTATGAGTTTATTAATGAGTACAAGTTTTTTGTGAAGTGATATTTATAGAAATTTGGCCCTCACAAGTATACAAATACACACACAGGCCATTTTAGGTAAGGAAAAAGTTAAGACAGGACTAAGGAAAACAAAATAAATGATCAACTCTGCCTGCAGTAAATGCTCTGCAGGACGGCAGTGAGAGAGTGTGTGAGTGTGTGTGTTTCTGAGACCAATTTGATTGAAGCAGGTTGGAGATAAGACACATTATGTCACCACAGCCAACAGGCCCACATGTTTTCTCCGTTTTCAGCTCCCTGCTTCTGCCCATAGAATGGTAATTATAAGGATCTGACAAGCAGAAACAAATCCTGGATTCTAAATTAAAAAATACATTTTGCTGTACACTGTATATTTACTATTTTTTTTAAGTATTCATTGTCTTGTTTTCCTGGCATATCAATGCTGAAATTTATCCTGTGATTTTTTTTTGGTTTAAACCACAGAAAGTCAATATTTTAATGTAGCTTTTGGATGGAAATGAAATTAAATGTGTTTTCTTTGTCCTAAAATGTTAACAAAAAATAAACTAAGATGGGGTATTTGTCTGACCATTTTTCATTGGACACATTTAAAGTTTACACAGATGGAAAACAATTGCATAAACAAGGACACAAATGCCATCAAATTAACCTCTGCTTGTGGCTCATTAAAATAACTGTAGCATTTTCTGAATAAAAAACCCACAGTTAAGGTTTGTTATTCTAGCTGCTAATTTTAAGGACTGCTGTGAAAATGATGATTTAAGAGCGTTCCTGAGTCTAAGCTAAAGTGAAACAAACACATACATTTGAAAAAGATATAAAACTATATCAAGTCTTGATGGAACTATCAAGCCACCCAGACATTGTTTAAAAAGGTCATCCCTCAAACTTTCTGTGTGAATGAGGAAACCACAGAGAAGCAAAGCGATCGCTTTTCAGAAGCTAAAGAGTTCAGTCACTGACAACTGAGTAAACATGGAGCAGCCATCAATTTCAGTTCTGCGTGAGACTGGCCTATACGAAATGGTGGCAGCAGGAGCCAAAAAGAAAGTGATCTAACTTGGAAAAGATCTAAGTCAGATGAGCCCAAGATAAAGAAATATGTGGTGCAAGCCTATCTCTGCCAACATGTCAAAAACACCATCCTTTTGTTCAGGCATCATGTTATAAGAGTCTTCATTATAATGTGCAGGGTATCTGTACAGGGTATCTGCCAGCCAAATAACTGAAGTTTGGGATAAAGTTCATCCTTCAGCAGATTAGTGATCCAAGACACAGGCAAAATTAGCATCATATGGGACTAAGAACAAAAAGGGAAAAACTCAATTACCCAATCAAAGTCTGGTCTCACTTCAACTGAGAATCTGTGGCACTACCTGGAAATTGCAGGAGACAGGTGTTGGCCAAACAACCGTGACGATTTGGAGCAGATCTGTTTTGATAGATGTGCCAAAATCACACCTGAATTTTGTGCAAAGCTGGTATATCTTTCCCTCAAAATATTAATAGCGCCATTGCTGCACTTTACGCAACGATTTGTGAAAACAAAACTGTGTGTAAAATTGTGAAAATATTTGCTATATTTTATGCATTCTATATTTCTGATTTTTCAGGTTATTTTGTACATCACACTACAATAATCAGATTAGTTCATGAAATGATATATAATAGAGAACACAATTTCAACACAAACAACAGTGTTGGAATTAAAGACCCAAATACATCAACAGTGTCATGGCGTGTAGTGTGGTTTTAGTGATGAATGAATACTCACTACGATGCTGCTGTTTCTTCATTCTGAGGTTTCGTGGGGAAACGGGAGGGAGGGTCTGGTGGGCGAGTGGGTGGCCGGCAGATGGAACTTTTCTCTGAGAAAGATCGTCCTTTTAGCCCCTCAGCCTCTCCTGTTACACACACACCTGTTACCACCATTTTAACTGACTCACTCATTCACTCACTGATATGTTCTGACTATTGTGTGTGTAGTTCAGATGGGACTGCTGGCCTGCTGTATATGCTGATTAGCCATATTTCAAATGTCAAGCATTATTACATCACAGAATTCAGTCATTTAAATTCAGATTTTGACCTTCATTTATGTCACATTAAGTGATGGAAAGTTCGATCATGCCTGTTACTTGGTTGCCGGCTGTCCCTTTAAGCTGTGGCTTCTTTCCCTGGAAAGACTGAGCTTGGTTCACCGTCACTCCCGGCTCCCCATTGGTCGTCGCCATAGCATCCAACCTCTGACTGTCTTGTATCCTGACTTCTAGCTTGGAAACATCAGAGTCCAGGGGCCGAAGAGCGTGTCTGGGCTTCTGAGATTTTGGAGAGGAGTGAGGGATGGATGGAGGAAAGACAGAAGGAGGTGCAAGTTTTGTTCTTTGATGAAGAACCGGACTGGTAGAGTTGGTTTCTCCGTTGGGTTCCACACCATTGTGGGTGGCACTGTTTTGTTCTCGTCCTGTGAAGCACAGAGTCAGTTAAGATGAAACACTACTAAATTTTAACGTCTGGAGGGTCAGAAACTTAATTGCAGCAGTTCACTCTTAATCATTTCCCCTGAGGGAAGATTTTATCAGATGTGTTGTTAACTTTTAAATTTCCTGTTCTTGTAGTTTTGGGAAGGGATGGTTTAAGGGAAGGTTTTGACGAATAAATAAAAAGAACAGCTCGTCAGGAGCCCTGTTTTCTAGTATTTCCACAAAACGAGAAATACAAGCCAATAAAGATTTTACAGAAATCTGAACTAGTCAAAATCAAATTACAAATTATCCAGTGAGTCATTTTGTTCTCACAGCACAATAAAGGAGTCCAACTTCCAATGATGGAAGTTTCAAAGTGAAATGAAACTTTACTGAAAGTGTCTGTGATTGTGACAGACTGCTACAGCTCAACACTGTGATTGTTATCAGCTACATTAAAACCACCTGGTCAAACTCACTTCTGTCAGATTTTTTCCTAAAAAGCATCATGTTTTACTTGTCTGTAAAATCTGTAAACTGATGAAATTTTCTGGTTTCTGTAATGAGTGTTATTAGTTTGGAAAGCTAAATGTTTAATGTATTTTAAACATGTATATTTAATTTTCTTTAAACATCAATGATGTTTCTGTCACACAGATCTTGTAGGGAAACGTCATTCTTGCTGTGGAAACATGTTTTAATGTTTAGGGGAAAATGAGCGAGTTAAATATCTTAATATTCAATACTGGAAAGACTGGATCTAAATAAATGTATTGTGTGAACTGATGAAAATGGTCTCATATCAAAAATGGTTTGTCATGTGAGATCCATGGACAGGAGTATAAAACACAGCTGTGAATGAGAATGTGTGTGAATCTAGACACAAACAGCATCAGTCAAAACAACCAGCTGTGTGAGAGCTAGCCAAAGTGGACATGAACACATTTGCATGAACACACTTTACAATGACACATTTTGGCAGGGGTTCACACGTGTGTGCGCACACACACACACACACACACACAATTGTTCTCAAAAAATCTATGACTGTATTCTCAGCAAAAATAAAGAAATACACACACATTCACAATCTAAAAACCCTTTAAAATCAACAGGTGGCTTCACGCTCTCTCTCTCTTTCTCTCTCTCACACAGATCCCACCACCATCTATTTCAGCAACAGGAAAAGAGCAGATATGATCTTTTAAGATTAATGATGTGAATAAAAAAACAACAGAAGGAAAATTTTATTTCACTGAAATGAACAAGCGAATGAGGATCCAGCATGCTTTAATGAGCCAAATTTTATTAATACTTTTTAATAAAAAAAATGATGCTAACAGATTAATGCACACATTCTTCTTGTTCTTCTAAACAAGAGGGGAAAAATGTTAATAAGGAAAATAGCCCAAAAGCCAATTGAAAACAGACTGAGAGAGACTCGTAAACACATGCATGCATTACCTCTCAAACACGGTGGGTACCAGACACAGGACACACACGATGGCATGCCAACACTCATACAAACACATAAAAAATACAAGTATGGAGACACATGCAGAGGCAAGAACACACACACTTGGTGCAGAAGGGCAGGTAGTCGTTTAGTTTTCATGCTCTAGTGAGTGTACTATTAGCTTGACTGTTGTTAAACACTACATAACACGACTTACAATGAGGGGAGGACAACATGTCAGAGAATGAACATTTATTAAGGCAGATGCGCACACACACACACACGCACACACACACAAGCTCCTAAACTGGCATGACTTCATAATGTGTGTAAGAGTGTGACAGGAAAACCGGGGAGGTTTGAGTGTATTTTCCTCATTTAGTGAAAAAGCACTTAAGGAGAAACAGATCCGGTCTGAGGTCCCTTCCAAAACATATGAAACCTGATCAGCTGTTATGTTTGTGTGCCTGCTAGAAACTCTGATGTTTGGGTGTGTGGATTGCATTTTAGCTCTTAGCACAAAAGTAGCCTTTGCAAGTAAAGTAGGTAAAGGCGGAAAAGTGAACATGTGAACATGACATGAAAATATAAAATATTATATTAAAACAGGCAACATATATAGATATAGAAAGTACATAACAAGTTAACTCTTAGCAATCAAGGAGTCTAAACTGGCCTTCGTAAATCTTTATAAAAAAAAGATTTTTTTTTAATAAAAAAAAATCTTTCTTCTCTGCTAAAGCACAAAAATAACTAATTTACTTTTATAAAAATCATGCAGCAAAAAGCTATAAATGAGATGATGATGATGACGATGATGCTATGATGATGATGACTATTTACTCTCAAATACTGAAGGCTGAATTGCAGGGTGAAGACGAGGTGGGCGTTTTGAGATTGTGATTGGCTGCCGTGTTCGTTGTGTCACCCGTGGAGGCGGGACAGGAGGCGGTGTGATTTCTTCTGGAGGACCTTTAAAGATCTGACAATATCAAACACATGTCATTAATCACAAAGGAAATATGACATCATCATTAAACAACATTAGAATGAGAACAACTAAATGTGACAAAACACTGTTCAAATTGTCCTCCTGTCAATCACACAAGTATCATATACCCCATTTTTCTTCAATATTGTGCAGCGTTAACATGCTTAAAAATAAAAGCTGTTAAGTGTTCCCATTTTCTGACAATTTTGCTTTGATTAGAGATAAACTGTTCTCTGATCAGTTGACAAGGGGCACATCTGACCTTGCTGTAGTCCTCGATGAGAATCTCCATGACAATGTTTTGAAACTTTATATCCAACATGGCTGCCACTGTCTCCTCCTCTGCTCTCATGAGAGTGGGGCCAAATATTACACCCATATTTGACACTGTCATCAGATTTACCTCACTGTGGCTACATACACTAAAGAAAGAAAGCAGACATAATGTATTGGTTAAAACCATAAGGTTGCTGATGTAATCCAAACTTTTGACAGCCATAAGCTTTTGACACTGTGTCCGTGAGGTAACCTCAGGTTGCTCAGGGGAGACTGTCTCTATAATAAATATACTGTAAGTCACTGTTTATAAATTTGTCTGCTAATCGCCCACTCATTATACTATCTGCTACTGACATGAGCTGATCTATTCTTATACCTTTAAAACCATTTGCAGACTTTTTTTACTGCAAACAATCTTAATTTATTCCTAACTTCAATTTCTATTTTGAATATACCTCTCCAAGTTTGTGACTTTTAAGATTATTATAAGTGTATGTCTTATTCTAAGTGTATGTGTCTGTACACTTATGTGTACTTTTTGTGTATTTTTGTTCAAATCTTGCAGTCTTGCTTAATAGAAAAGTTTAGTTTGACTGTGGTGCAAAAGCAGTAAAATTTAGATTTTTGTTTAAGTTTTACTTTTTATTTTGAGTTTGAAGTCAGAGTTTACTTGAATATTTTATTTTTACTTTAGATACTTTAAAACCAGATTCCGTTATTTACTTTTATTTAAGTAATATTTCAATAGGCACTATTTACAAGTAACTTGATATTTATGTAATATAACTTGATTCTAGCACTGCACATGGACTATACAGTACAGCAGGTGATTTATTTTCCAGTTAGGCAGAACACAAAACTTTTTACACACATCCACGCACTCAACCTGTTGTCATTAACCAAAACACAGCTCAACTGTATAATTATAGAGGTACACTCAAGCCAGCCAGGTACCGGATAGAAAACCGCAGTCTGAGAGTTTGTTTGGGCGCACATTAGCGAGCTCATGTGCATGCATGCCTGCGTGTGTTACCTGACCAGGTGTTTGATGAGTAGTTCCAGCATCTCTCTGTTCCGCTCTGGAAGTTTGTAAACAAGAGAGTGAACTGCCCCTAACCGATAGTCCAGGTTCTCGGACTCTGAAAAGTCACACACACACGCACACACACACACACACACACACACACACACACACACTTGTTAGCTGTACATTTTCCACAAAACATGTCACTTAACATGTAATTAACATATTTAGTGTCACAGTAAATATGTTTAAGCATCAAAGTCAAGTTTTACCCATAATTCACCTGCCCTGACTCTCTTTACACTGTTCTGGGTTAAAAGTTTGTGAAGAGGGCAGGATAAATGCTGTACAGCAGACGGTACATGTCAGTTCACGGCTCCATCTACTTTAAGGCTAATAGAGCTGTTACAGCTAAAAGAGCCATTTGCTTGTGTTAGCAAGCTAGCAGTTTCTAGAAGTGCAAATTAGTTTGTTTTCCTCCAGCTGACATCTTACGGCAAGAAGCCGAACATCTTTCAACTTGTCCAAAGTTAACTTGTAAAATCCTAAAAGGATCAGCAGAGACACATTTATTGTGAACTCTAAGATAAACACAGATTTATCCGAGCATACAGTCTCTGGCTACCCATAACAGCGCTTACTTCACAGTTTCAGTGAGGCGGAAACTTAACATGTACTTGGGAACTCCATACAGCAATTTTAGAATCTGTGGGCCAGTGTAGCTTCTTCAAGTCTGAGAGGGTCAAATGAAGCTACTCAACTCTTTTATAAATCCAAAACAAATCGCAAGCAGCTGCATGAGTTCAACAGTATGATAGACAGAGTTTACTAGGGCCAGGCGAGTAAAGCGCATTAAAGCGAGCCATTAATCCTTTAGCAGGTGTAGCCCATTCCTCTGTGCTGCGTTTGTTTAGTTGTGTGTAATCTGAGCGTAGCTACACAGACAAGCTATTACAATCAAAGCTGCTTTAATGGGTTCTAATCTTATTACAGACAGGATTAGAACATGGCACGGTTCGAGAAAAATGCTCAAAGCTGGACGCACACACACGCACACAATACCACAACAGAATTGCACACACACACTGCCCTGAGAACATACACACACAGAAGACAGAAGTAAAGACTGGCTAAGGTATTTTAAAAAAAAACAGACATCTCAGCTAGCAACTCTAATTTCTGATTGGATAAGCCCTGTTGTGAAGTCACTGTAAAACACCAATAAAAATGCAGAACACACTTGTGCCAATACATAATGATTCTAGCATCCATAACAAACTATTGTTACATTAATCCACAAATTTTTTTTTCAGTCGTATTGCTGTTAGATGCAGCAGTTAAATGTTTTGTCCTTATGCAGATTACATGGATCAATTTTTGTATGGTTTTTTTAATAACAAATATACTATAGAAATCTGTACAGTTATGCCAAGCTCTAGAAAATTTAGAAGTAGAAGAGAAATTTAGAGTAGAAAAGGTGGTACTTAGAACTGGGCAACACATTGGTGAATTTGTAGTTTTAGAGCCAAGGCGTCCCTTTTCTTGAGTTTTAATGCTTTTGTGTTACAAAGGCTTTAAATACTTTAAATGCGTATTGCTTTGATTAAAAGGATAGAGCAATGATCCAAATGCATGACTCCGTGTGGGACAAGGTATTGTGTTTTATGTACAGTACTGAAAGTGTAAACAGATACACTTGCACTCATTCTTTTCTTCTTCTACAGCTGCCTTTCAGTCTGCTGAACTGGACTGACCCCTAACAGATGGAAAACACATCTAAACACAAAAGTGTGGGTCTGTCGTGATGTGTCACGATGGGTGTGTGGGTTTGCGTGTCTTGTTGTGTATGACGGTGTGTGTTTGCCATAGTCATACTTGCTGCTAAAATCAGTTCCCCATGCAGACTGTAGGTCATTAGCGGTTCACTGAGACTCCTGCAAAAATACATGCAAATATAAATGTTAGTTAGCATTTGAAAATTGCTGTTATTGCTTATAATAACACTGGACTGTTTGTACTGCAGTTTTTGTCTGTGTTTAAGGCAGTGCTGATAGAATGTTTAATTCTTCTCCCTCTTCCTTCTATTTAAATTCAACAGAATATCTGGTCACGTTGCATCTACAATTTGAGTCATTAAATAATATTTGCTTGTTTCAAAAACTTGTGTATATAAGCAATATCGCACTCATGTAGATATAATTTATACCAGCATGACTGTTATCTGTGACCTTGGTTTAAAAACATTGCTCATACAAAACTGCTTAAAAATGCAATTCCATTTTTAAATTTTTATTGTGTGACTCACCGCAGATAAAACTTCAAGGCACTTGTGATGGTCTTAATGTCCAAATCATTAGAATTGAAATCTACATCGCCTGGACATTTTGGATCTACAGTGAAGACAAAGAGAGAGAAAGAAAGAGAGATAAACGGCCTTCCTCAGATGGTTGTTGTTATGCAGTGTGTCAGGGAGTTTGTAACAGCTCAAGGCCGCTCTCATGGACGTATATCTTTGCTTTGGTTTTGGTTTCACTGTCCAAGTTCTTTCTGCACATTAAACTCACCAAAATTTAAGACTTTGAATTATGAGTGATTAAATTTAATGTTCACATAAAGCTACTTGACAAGAGATAAAAGAGTTTTGTGTTTTTGTTTGTAATTGTGTTTAAAACGGGTTTAATAGCTTTTTAATAGGTATGAGTTTTCACTTTTCTGCATCCAACAATGGCTGTAGAAAACATGAGCGAATCGGTGAGCAACATTGACAAGGGTGCGAGATGCACGTTGGCATGTTTTGCACGCATAAATGCACACACACACACACATAAAAAGCAGATGTTCTTCTGTTCATTTTCTCACCAAAGAAGGCATTCAGAAGTTTCTGTACTTGAATGTTGCTGCCCACAGTCCTGTACACCCCTTCCTGAGTCAGCTCTACCAGAAAGAGAAAGAGGAGAGCAAACGAGAAAGAATGATTTATAGACTGAGAAAATGGGAGACCCTGGCATGAGGGAGAAGAAACGGGGGAGTGTCCTGCAGTGGAAAAGTACAGCTCTACCGAAAAACGACAGAGCAGCAGTTAGCCTGGCCAGCGTTCAGTTCACGTTCGGCCGTCATTAGCCGTACAATAACCCCCAGGCGTTACCTCGCCAGAGATTACTGGTCGTTAACGTGCACCATGTTGTTCCTGCAATAGGGCTGCTCTTAAAACTTCTGGGGGAAATATGAGTAACGGCACACTCAGAGACCGCCGAACACATACATCAGCGCTTCACACAGACTCGTAAGCACTCCCCCCTCGCAGTCAACGCTACGGTTATTAGTGAAAATAAACTAGCTGTTCATTTCACTTAATGATTTCACTGTTTCACTGTAACGGAATCTAGCATGCTAGCATTACCACATTGGAAACCAAAGCGGGCAGCACTTTTGGTCCTTACGGCATGTTAGAGCTTGTCTATCTACATCTGCTATCAATTCATATCTATGCAGAAGTTTTTTTTAAATATGTGTACATATATTATTGATAGAAATCTGTACGTTGGTGTGTTTTTAGTGTGAGTGTCTCATGGTTTTTGGCCAGATCAGCGGTGGTTCTGCAGAACAAACACATTCTGGAAATGCATGTTTTCTATTTACAGTTGGCTCACATGGCTCTCGGTTCTGATACGTGAAGAATACAGTTCAGACGCTAAGCTGCTGCCCTCTGCTGGACGCCTATGGGAAACAAAACCTAAAACAGTGACATTCAGCTTGTCATTCACACCGATTAATAAAGACGTGCAGGTTCCCCGTACGGTGGCCCTGAAGTGCACAAACACTTCAGAGATCATAATACACAGCCAACTGACTCAATAGCTCTGACGTCATTAAGCTATTATGTGATTGATATTCTACAAATAGGAACTGATGTTCTTAATAAACTATAATGTTTTCAATAAAAGTAATTTCACCTGTTGTTTCAACAAAGTTGATGCATTTTCTGACAAACTTGAAGCCCAGGTCATTCAGCTCCACTAAGGGGGGAAAATAAAACACTGTTTATCATCACTGTATGCATTTCTCAGTAGGTTACTAGACACTATTTATGATGCAATTACACAGTGTGTATTGCCAAGTTTTTCATGTTCTAAATCTATTAAGCAGTTTTTCTCCACATGGTTTTTGTATTTTTAGATCATGTCTCTCCTGTTTTGCAGCACTTTAAACTATATGGAATATTTAGATGTTTTGTAGTTATTATGTTTCAGAACAGTCCAAAACTCAAACAGAAAGCATGAAATGAACACCTAAGTACGATGAAAAGTGGCATATTGTTGACCATGAGACCACAGCATTAACATTTTAATATTTAAAACCTTAACTCACCTCAGTGACTATGCTAATAGTTTAGATATCAGGCATCAGCATTTAATATTGTACATTCACTAACAGCTACGTCTGGGGCAAATAGGCTGAAATTGCCTATAGCCCTGATCAGCCTATATATCTATATATCAACCTATATATCTATAACCTATATATCACTGATCAGCCTAAGAACAAAACAGAACTATAACTAAACTATATTATACATAATCATGAAAATCATGAAGTGACTTCATACTTACTCTCAGCCTGCTTTTGATTCGGAGAATGATAAATCTGAAAACAGACAAGAAGAAATATCTCAGCGCATTATAAAGTATCAGAATTCAGATAATATTCAGAGACTGAGAGTTAGGGTAGGGCGGTCTTAAGGGGGTGATCATATTAAACACACCGGTTCTTTGCCATCCATAGCCTCCACCCACTGCTTCCTGTTGGCCTCAGAAATAGCCTGGAGCAAGACAGGGGAGCATCTACAGACAAAATCAAAATCAAAATCTTGAACAAACTTCTGTAAAACTTTGTTTTACTAAAGCCTTGTGTAAATTTGCTTAACAATAAGACATCAATATGACAAGATTATGATTAATGGTGAAATATTTTGTACATGTAAACACAGAAATGAACAGAAAGCTAATGCTGTGTTCACCTTTCATTGACCTCAATTTCAAAACAGAAGCGTTTATCAATTGATTCAGTTTTGCGGCGCATGCAGGATTTCAGTGTTAGCTGGCTTGTGGTCTGAAGAGACAAAGAAAGAGAGGAAACGTAAAGAAACGTTACGCTTGATGTTACATTTTAGTTTTTCACACACCCATCTGTGATGCGGCACCTGTTTAATTCCTGGTTTTTGCTCCATCGGCATCATAATGAATGTTTTGTTGTCCTTGAAATATTTACAATAATTCTTCACCCAGGTTACACCCAAAGCCCCTAAAGAAAATAAAGAGAGAGAAAGAGAGAGAGAAAGAGAGAGAACACTGATGAACACCATTTGTGTTTTATTCATTAAATATAACATATACTTTGATGCATAGTCAAATGGAATAAGCTAACGCTAATGTCTGTGGTAACTGACATTGAAGGCATTGAATTACAGAGGGGAAAAGGCTTTACATTTCTCCTGTATGTACAGGTACCCTTCCATAGTCGACTGCTGGCCGTGTCTCATGCACATCTGTGAGGACTGTTTCATCCTCTTCATCAGCTCTTCCATCTCCTCTCTGGTGCTCTCAAAGTGGTTACGGGTCTATAACAACAAAAACAGTAATCGATCAAAATAATACATTGCTGTCATCTCCTCCTGTCAAATCTCCTCTCTACTACAATGCCCTGTCTAACAAAAGCAAAAATGGCCAAAAATCCAACTATTAAGATAAATAAATAAGCATCACCATGACACAATTTTGTTCAATACAATCAATAATTACAATGATTAACAGTGACAAATGTTGTCTATTATTTAAGCCATTGAAAGGTAATTAGTTTAAACCCCCTACATCAGGTTCTGGGGGTCTGTAATACATAAACTGAAAGACACTTTGGATAAAAGCATCTTCTAAATGATTTCTGACCAGTGATTAACAAATACAGATGGAAGGACAAATAAACAGCAGAATATCGAACAGCTCATGTTCTGCTCATCACAGGATCATTATTGACTCATGAAGTCTCACATTCTGCAGGCTCAGCTGAAGCTCCTGTTTGTAAGGAAGGAATTCTTGTGTCTTTTCCACTGTCAGATTATTCAGAGTCAGGATGCTCTGCAAAAACGCCAAAACCTGTCAATCAAACACATGGACACACCCCTATGAAGACGAGGCATTAATGAAATAATCCATGCATTAATCAATATATTGACTGTTTCAGTCATCTATATGTGTTTGTATACACACACAGTAAACCATATATTACTACAAAGCTCATAAGTAATATATGAAACAACTTATGTATATTGAAAGAATCAAGAAAAACAAGTTTACACCTACAGGCTCCACAACATCAAACTTCTTCCTGTCCTGAACCTGTTGGATCTGATAAACATATTCAACAGAAGACTCGTAGAATGCTTGGCGCTCCTTATCCAACTGTTCATCTGCCTACAAACACACACAAACAATATACCTTTCACATTTTAGAATAAAATTATTTTAAATTATGATATAACATCATAAGCACGAAAATACTCATTTTCATTGTATACTAGGCTTCCCTGGCTTATATTCTAGCTCTACACACTATTTGCATTCTCTTAGCCAAATTTATGAGGAATTCTGCTAGGATGCATTTTGAACAGTATCAAAAGAGTTTCAATGCTGGGCCGTTATGGCTGTTTTTCACAATCCAGACCAACTCATGCAAACATATATTTACACAACTGTAATGTGTCTACAAAACTAATTTCAAACATTTAAGCAAAAACTCTTTAGGTTAAAAGGCATCTAAAAACATGAAAAACAGAAAGCATAACCAAGGTGACCGGTAATTTAATGTAAGGTGATTAAAATGCTCTCTGTACCTCCTGCAGCTGCGTCTCTTTTTTCTTTGAGGACAGATTCACATGTTTGTCCAGCTGAGAATAGTACCTCTCACGCTCTTTCTCAAACTTCTTTCGTCTCTCCTGAAACACACACATACAAAATGTATTGATCAAAGAAGTATGAGGTCATCGTTCTTCTTAGCTAAATAAAAAGACCCAATAACATTTTTTTCAGACTTGTAAGTGCTTTCTTACAACCAATAATCTTTGGCCGCAATAAAACTCTGCTGAAATGAAACTGAGAGCTTAGTTACATTAAATGAAACATGGAGTAGAACGGGTCCAATCCAGCTAAAAGTATTTGGAATTTTAAAACGTTCCATGTGTCGTTTTCCAACAAATGATCTGCCTTTCTATTTATACCCATGATAGCCCAGTAATTCTTCCTCAATGTCTGTCAAACAAATAGGTTTTCTGTGGATGCAACAGCAGTTGACACACTGTTTTAGTCTAGCTGTGGGCGGTTTAAAAAAATAAACTCAAGTAGCAAAATTGTTCACTTCTATTATTAACTATTATTTATAGGTGCATGTACATGTGCATGTATATTGACTTTGTGTCATTATATTTGCAACTTGTTTTGGGTTTTGACCGTGGTCAAATTGACGTATTTGAGTGTGCATTGACCTAATATGACTGTCACATTTTTTCCAAATATTTTAAAATGAAAAATTAAACATTTGCTTAAAGATTTAAACATTGTTTAAACACTGACATAAGAATACTGGTGCTGCGCTGCATTGTAAGACAACTTGCAAGGCTATAAATAACCTCTTTTGTTTCCTTTACCGCTGTGGTGTGTTGTAACCTCTGCTCTGAATCCGGAAACAGAGAAGGAAAATGACTGCTTACACATGCTGAAAAGTACATCTCTTTAAAATCTATCAATTGTTTGTCCTAGAAAGCGATGAGAAACAAATGGCAACTTCTGCATATAAACTTCTGCATCTAGCAAATTAAAACAGATGTAATCTCAAAATTTCCCTGGAAATTAGGAAACAATCTCAACAACATCTCAAACTCTGCTTAGATTCACTCAGATATTATTTTATTTATCATTTTATTTATAATGTTTCTCAAATTCATCCAATATCAAATAATCTGGGCTAAATTTGTTATCCACATAAATTTTACACTAGTAAATTTGTGCTGTAATTACTGTATGTATACAGGAATTTTAGGGAAACCGTCTGTGATAAAGTTGATATTTGAATTAAACACAACTGAGAAATCTAAGTGTTCGCATCTGAGCGAACCTGTGATCTGTGGTTAGGCCTCTATGTTATTATGTGGCAGGTTTGTATGTTTTACATCCTGCCCATTACATTTCACTTTAATGTAATACTGTGTGTGTGGGTGTGTGTGTGTGTCAAACCTACTTTTGTAACTCCAATTTGTTCTTTTTTGAAGTTTTCCAAAGGTTTGATGAGCAGGTCAAAGGCATTCTGGACCTGCAAGTAAAACATTGAGACAGACTGAGATGTGTGACAGAGTGAAACCTCAAATGTATTTACAGCAGAAATATAAATTATTAATTGATTATGCTATTATTTGCATGATTGCAGAACTAATTTATTTATCAACATTATTGATAAAGATTGTGCTCAATAATAGCCATGTGCAATTTTTAGACACGTATATCATTTATTCCTGTCATGCACATTACATAAACAGATGATAATCTATATGCCAATATCTCACCGAGATTAACAACTTGAAACAAATTACACTAAACTACATACGATTAGGTCAATGAATTAAATAAATAGAATCATTAAATCAAGTGTATAAGTCTTGTATAATAAAACAGAAGGACCACTTAAGTGTTTATAAGTGTTATGTTTTGTACAGGGCACCTCCTAAAGAATGAAGAAGAATCTTTTCTTAATCTGGAGTTTCCAGTTGTACAGGGTTACACAGATCTTAATGTTTCTTCAGATCAGGTCTGTGTTTTTAAATAGCTACACCAGTACCTCACACTCAGTTTGAGCCCATATACCCAATAATTAGGTTTTACGACACAAACGTCTCAATAAAATGAACCACAACATGTTTAACTGGCCTCAGCCCCACAAGTCCAATCTTGCAGAGTATAAATAATTGATTTATGTGAGAAGTTGAAGAGTTGTTTGTCTAAGAGCTCATGTTATACTTGACTATTTTAAACAGGCTTTAGAAGAAATGAGTGCCACTAACCAGCATCATTCGGTCCTCTTCCACTTCCTGTAGCAAACCAGCAAACTCACGAAATGACTCAGCTGTGATAGTGAGAAACATGTGGGCACATGAATGACATAATCAAGCCAAAAGCAAACAAATGAACAAACATGCAAAACTGCTGCCAAAGTTGAATAGCTGCAACAGACGGATACAAAACACACAAGCGCATTCAAATGCACAAAAAACACACATAAATACTCAGAACAAACAAAGACTTTGAAATGAGCAGAGAGCAGCAATCTTGTCTCAAGCACACAAATGAGCAATCCTCCAGTCAAGTAAGACTGGACAAGATTCAGACCAATCAGCAGACTCACCGATGTTCATCTCATCGTCAGTCAGAGTGTCACCAATGAAATCAAACTGGAATGAGTGAAGAGTCTGAGAAAACTTCTGCACAGCTAGCGAGGACTCTAAAGGCAAAACAAAATTCAAAAATTCTTGTTAGTCTTGAAGAACATCAATAGGAAACCTGTTACTGATGTGAGAAAACACAGCTGAACCCCAAGAAACTTACAATGAAAACTCTCACGGTTACAGCCAGGAAATTCACCCACAACAACCTATCACCACAATGTTTGTTTACTTGCCATATGCAACCATTAATTCCTGAACCTCTAAATAAGAAAAGCAACTTTATTACTAAATGAAATCAGATGTTGAGGAGCTCTGTGAGAATGGAATTATGTCTCTAAATCTACACAGGTTCAGTGCCAGGACACACACACACTGCAGAACAGGCCACTGTGCAGGACTCAGTCATTGAACACATATTTCATCCAAGGCAACTACAACTGCTCGAATGTTCTCCCAACCAGAGCATACGAGGGCTCTTGCACACAAGCACACAGATAATGATGATTTGGTGAGATCTCATTTACACAACAGTTGGTCATTTATCATAGAATAAAATCTGTGACTGACTGAAATATCAGCCAGACTGAATAATCTGATAAAAAATGACCAAACTCTAAAGTCCAAAATGGCTCCTATTTGATGAGTACCACACCCACGTACCCAGAAATGGTAGTTCCTCATTGTGTTAGTTTCACGAACTATATGCAGGTTTGTCATTTGTTAATACACATTTTTTTGTGTTCAGACATTGAATTTTGAGTAAACATATTTTAAAATGCTTAACCAATACGTTTATCAGCCACATTCATTTTAGTGTCTTAAATCTTTAAAGATTATGTTCTGTTGAGTTTCTGTTAAAGTTGTGATTCTGTTTTATATCGTACCTAAAATGTCTGTAATACCTGACCAATGTCATTGCAGTAGGTGTCCTTTTATCACACCTGTCCTTGTGACAGTCTTTAAAACAACAGCTCAGAGTTTCCCATCAGAGATTCTTGTTTTAAAAAGATTTTGGGTCTTGATAAGAATGTGACAGCAGTGCTATACTTCATCTAAAACAATTCCTTCTTTCCAACAATAGCCATCTCCCTCTCTGACTGAACTCTGTGATGTAGGCCTGCCTGCCCTCTGAAGTAAACTGTGCTGACATAAGACATGGCTTAAATGATTCTATCCCCTCTGATGTAAATGGCACAAAGAGTGGGTTTGTTTGAAGCATTAGGAGCTGGCATGACCTCTCTCTAAACCAGATCACAAAACGTGCCCTGTTCAAACTACTCACAAACACACACATACACTCCAGCGAGTAGCAAGAGAGCGATTTCACTTTCTTAGTTATAGGAAGTAAATGCAAGGTGGCATCCATGATATAGTTTTTGAGTTATGAGTCATGCCACGCAGGCTACAAACAACTAAACCAGGTTATAGCACATTCTGGTAGTAGAGAACCAGTCTTGGTCTAAGAATCAGTCTGTGCACTTTTAACACATGACAAATCTAAAAACATTCTCTGTAATGACGTTTAGTTTGCCAAAGAAACATGTTATGATTTGAGTATTTGATACATAAACAACAGTGGTAACTTTATTTATATAATGTATATACTAGCAGCCACATCAGCCTTAACAATAAGTTTAATAATTCACAATATTTTTTGTACTGGATATAAAAGCTGTACTGGATATAAAGAGACCACCCAGAGTCATTCTTACTGAAATGTTCCGTTTAGTCAGAACAGGAGCAATACATCTTGAAAGAGGTTCCTCATCGCTGGAGAAAAGGAAACTCTTAACTTCCGGTGCAAGCTCTCATATCCACACCATACCCATGATATCCCTCAAAAAAGTGTCAAACAATAGGAAACAGACATATCAAAATCAGGTCATGTGATTTCTAAGTTAAAAATCAGCCACTTCTTGTATCCCCTTTTCCTAGAGAAATTACGTTGTGTATTGTGAGATCAGTCACTTGACTGTCAGATCTCATTATCTGGATTACTGGACTGCAGTGTGGCACTGACATGATAATAGAAGCATCTCATTGCAGACTGTTGTCATCAAATTACAGCCAGTCTCAACACACACTGTGCACAGTTCTGTAAAACATCCATCCTAATGGCTCAGCCTTCTTTCAATAGAGGCTTTGCTCTCAGGTACTTAGCATGGTCTGTGATCTGTGAAATTAGAAGCTCTTATCCCCCGCCTGGGCAAAGTCAACACTCTCTGCCTGCCAGTGTTTTTAGAAAACTGGTGTTATGACTTCCTCTAAAATTACGGAAGGACGTCTGAGGCGCCTTAAACGAGGAGATAGAATAGAGCCGAATCATCAGATTATGAATGACGGAGGACCAGGCGTCAAATCTCATATCCACCAGTGAAATGTGCATGAAAAACTAACCACAGATCAGATGAAGTCAGGAAAACCATACAGAAAATGTTCTTGCTATAACAGTGAGGACAAACCAGGTGCTCTGAGAATCACACTACTACAATAACTCATTTCCATGTCTTTGTCTAAAATCACTATAATATTAGCTAATAATATTAACACTATAGCTAATCTTCTCAGCACCAAACAGCATAAGCGTTCACTCGTTCACTTAAAGCCTTTTGAAGTGCATTGTTTTTGCAATGACAGATGCTCTATGGTTAAAATTGGCTTGCGCAGGGAGCAATGGTGCTACAGCACAACTGATACTATGATCTTAACTCTCTATTTCTGTTGCAGTCCTTAATAACGTTACAATGATAAGCCATTATTACATCTGTTAGTTAATCGCAGTATGTGTGCACACTCAGATTTACTAAGCCACTTCCTTTTTCTCTGTCCTCCTGCTTCAATAGGTTTTATGGAAACCTTTTTTAATATGCTATAAATAAATCAGTAAGGTTTGAAAAAGCGACTTTTTTCTGGCTGTCTTTCTAAAAGTGGCTGCCAGCATCTCTGAGAAGGGGGTCTTCCAACAGCTACGCCATCTGCCAGACACACACCCTCCCATTTAGTGTGACAATCCACTTTAAAACCATCAACTGTCCTGAAAGTGAAACCTTACACTAAATGCTTTACAAACAGACAACATGGGGTATGTAATACATTCTTGAAAAAATACAATAATCTGCTAAACGTGTTTGTTTCTATTTGTTCGCCGTTCTGCAAAGGCGGTGACCTCCATCCACATCCCCCCACGAAGACCTCCTCCAACGGGCTATAAAAGAGCGTTTTTACCTTTAATCGTGTTTATCACACTGTTCCCGTCCTTGATAACATCCTTTAGAAACTTGCTGGTTCTTTCAAGCTCGTGTTCGTAGCATTTTAATCTCTCTCTGAAATCAGGACTGTCAGTGTAACAGTCGCTGAACTCCAGCGGAGGATGCCCCATTCTCCGATCAGTGAAGATAACCGGCCTTTTGTTATCAGTGAAGTACAGAAAACACCGCAGATCTGCCTTTATTCACCAAGTTATGTTAAGCAAGTCAATTGTAATCAATCAGTTTCGATAAAGTTCCCCAGATTTGACATATTGGTGCAGTTGCAAATATTCCAGCTCCTCAACGACTGTTTCCGTATGATCGCAGTGCTGCAAAAAGACACTATTTAAGCCCAGAACGAGGTATGACAACGTAAAGCTATAAAAGTACGGATTTAAAAATGAAAGAAAGTATTTTCGTTTCTCTTTGCCTCGTTGTGGGAGCGGAGCGATTGGCAAATGTGGGCAGGGCTACGTGTCCAGTACGCCCACATTATTGAGCTGCAAGCGTAACCCGCAAACATTGTCTATGAGATGTACAGTTTATTCCTCCAGGGGGGCGCACGAGGGCTCACAAACACTAATCCTGCATTGGTATGAATTAAAATCTCAAAGTGTCATCGGCCAGCAGTAGACATTTTAAAACGTAAATGTGTAAATGGATTAAATTGTACAAAAATTGAGCTTAACGTACAAATGCAGATCTGCCCCCGCAATCCCAAACAATATTAAACAATAATAATGCCCTAACGAGTGAACATAGTAGACTGTGATAGGACCATCTGTAGCAACGCTGAGAAAAGAAACAGGCACCACGTGGTAATTTCGTTTCGCTGTTATTTTAACAGCGGTCTAAAATTTCACGCGAAAATTATAAATACACGTTATAATAGTAATCGAAATATAAAATATATCTGACCATTTAAAACAGGGCGTTATTATGTAGACATATCCTGCTATACCGACCAAAGACAACAATCAGAAAGCTAAGCCTCGCCTGTTTTGTGATACCGCTTCATGATACACGCAGTTCTACCCGCTTGTTCTGTTTCTCAGCCTAGACTTACTTCAAGTCTTAAAGAGACCGACGTTGTTCAATGTTTGAAACGATGAGCGCTTAGCGGTGACTGCCAACTTCCTCTTCAAAAACCACAAAAATGTAAACGCTCAAACCTCAAACTCTCACATTAAACCTTTAACCGTTTTCACGTGGATAAACTATGTAAACTATGACTTGTTTTGAATTAAAGAGCCGACTGACTAATTAATAAAATATTAATGTCTTTTCATTTATATTTCGAAACAAACATACAACTGACAGAGCAAAGTGTAAAAGACTAATAGAAAAAATATGAACAAAATGTATTATTATTATTATTATTATTATTATTATTATACGCGTTGTGGCGTGTTGGCGTTTTTGACGTCAGCCGAAGACGTATCTGTATCCGTGAAAAGATGGCGGAAGTAGAGGAGTCCAACAAGCCTTTGGTAAGAGGCAAACACGTTTACAAAACACTTTAACGTCGTTTAACCATGTTGTCATTGTTCACCATGTGTCTTTGTTATTGTGTATAAGAATACGGACCATGTGTTTTTCGTGTGGGAATTTAAGAACATGTAAAAATGGCAGTAAAACTCTGCTGGTGTAGCTGTAGCACAGAAGTGAAATAGGCGTTTCTCAGCTCACCAGAACAATTTCTTGCATTTTCTTATTAAAACGAGGCTTTAAACATTCTCCAGCGTTCATTTTTAAAGGTTTGGTATTGTCATAAGAAACACAACTACGTTTTTGACAGTGCTGCGCTTCCAAACAATGTAAACACTGGAAGTGAAACAGCATCAATCTGAAAGTGCGAAGACGCTGTATCTCATTCTCTCTGTCTGTCTGTCCCTGTACTAAAGTTTATTAAATGTGAGTTTATTCACACACGGCCTGTATTTAAGTGAACTATTCCTTCCTAACTGTGATTAATAAATACATTTTGTGGCTTTGTGCGTTTACTAAGTGTATATCAATATGGTTTCAGATACCTTAGCAATGGGTTCTGAAACATAAAAAGCTAATATTAACCTATTATTGTTGTATACTAATGGATAGACATTAATTTTAAGCCTTGAAGTCTCAAGTGTGAGAAACATCTGTGATCAACAGACACATTTCAAAACAAACAACAGGCAGAGGAAACCTGTTGTCAGGAAGACTCTCCTGCCATCTGTCTTGTAGGTCTCCTGTTGGTGTAGATGAACGTGAATTGCATGTCAAATGGATCTGGTTTGCCATAACTGATTAAAACAGCCATTTGTCATATCACAGTTTGCAGGTCTGTCTGATATTTCAATATCGGAGGACATCCCAGTGGAGGGAGATATATCTGTGCCGGTGGGCTCGCAGAACACTGACAATGACCTGTCTACACTGGATGAGCCTGTCAAAGATACAATTGTAAGTAAAACTGTAGAGGGTGTTGTTTGTAATAATTGTCACTTTACCATATTTTTAAGCACAGCAGTGGTGAAAATCTTTGGTCAAGAAAGTGATGAAGGAAATACCATAAAACATCAGATTTACAAAAAACATCAGATTTATAGAACACAGTTAACATGTCTAACGTATACATTATTTTGCATGTTAGTATGTGTATAGAAATATGTTAGGGTTTACGTCACACTATTTGCATGTTTCTCAACACGCAATTAGATACAATAATGTACAAATAATGATATACAATGTACAAAACTGACTTCTGAGTACCCTCACAGAGTTGTATGAAGTCAAGTAGCTCCAAAATAGTATGCCAAGATTTTTTCTCTTTCCTTGTCTCAGCTGAGGGATTTGAAAGCCGTTGGGCAGAAGTTTGTCCATGTGATGTACCCCAAGAAAAGTTCTGCGCTTCTCAGAGACTGTGAGTTTATCATCTATTTAATATTGCATATGAATTGTGTGATCTTTAATAAATGCATAAATGGTATGAAATCTAATGAGCCATTGTTGTATTTAAATTAATTAATTGTGTTTTTTTATTTTTAGGGGATTTGTGGGGACCCCTCTTACTCTGTGTAACCCTGGCCTTGTGAGTAATATCACTTAAAACTGACTATTTTGGTGAAGTCCTTCTTAGATTTTTCTAGATACTTCTTGTATCTAAAATCTAAGATACTTCTTAGATTTTTCTAGAGTAAAATCTTGTAACGTAACAATTTCCAGGGTAAAGTATAAACTATTTCAAACACGAGACATGACAACACAGCAATATATTAACTTTAATTAATATATTTTATTAATATTTGAGTGAAATCATGCTGGGCTAAAAATTTGAAGTGTGATTTTTCCATAAAATGATAATAGTTGTTACACACCAGCTTCAATCAATTGCAGTTTGCACAACTGAGATATCTGTATTTCCCAGAATGCTGCAGGGCGGGTCAGCTGACAGTGAAGAAGACGGCAGGCCACAGTTTGCAGAAGTCTTTGTCATTATTTGGTTTGGTTCTGTTATCATCACCATCAACTCCAAACTTCTGGGGGGAACTATGTAAGTCTTTGTGTATTTTAGTCCTTAGTTGTGTAGTTGTAATTAAACAACTTGCAGTATAATATTTTAAAGCATGCATCAGTTTTTAGATTTGAGAGATGTTTTAATGAAAAACTCTCCAACTCTGCTGTCTGGTTTTAGGAATATAGTCTAAAATCAATGAATGTAGTCTTGCATTATTTAAACCAAAAGTTAATTGTTTTCCCTCCTTTCTCTTTTAATCACTCTGTGGCTGTACAGATCATTTTTCCAGAGTCTGTGCGTGTTGGGCTACTGTATTCTGCCTCTTACCGTGGCTATAATAGTTTGCCGCATTGTTCTGCTGGGAGGGTCGGGCGCCGTCAGTTTTGCTGTCCGTCTTATCGTTGTCACCGCCTCCTTCAGCTGGTCAACATTTGGTAAGAACCAATCAAAATTTTTCTGCAATTCAATGAAAGGACCATAAGTTATTTTATTTGTTTATGTTTTTGAGTTATAGAAGCCACATTTGTATTATGGTCAGTTGGTGGACCAGATTAATCTGATTGGCCAGCAAGCTCCTCAGGCACTGCCTGTGATTACCACTAGGGGACAATGTAGGCTTGTTCTGAAATCTCTCTCTCTCTCTCTCTCTCTCTCTCTCTCCTTTCTCGCTCTGTCTTTTTGTTGTCAGTTAGGTTAACATTGTTGCAGGTTTCACAGCAATTTTGTGTGTGATGACACTCATTGTTCTTTTCTCAGGCACACAGTCTTCAGAGGATTTTAGTGATATTTGACCTTTAGCTTTGTTTGTGTGTGTATGTACTTGGTTTTATCTCTTGGCTAAATCTGAGAGAACCTCCCTTTGAGGGATGTTTATAGATGCCTGTTTTTCTGCCTTCTGAAAATGCCAAAATGTTCTTTTAGGGTGGGATTAGGGTTAGTCTATAAGACTTTTTTATTGTATGTCCCCATTTACAGTGCTAAGTAAATAGCAACATGTGTGTTTGTGTGTGTTTTCCACAGCCTCCACAGCATTTCTTGCAGACAGTCAACCAGCCAATAGGAAAGCTCTGGTTGTGTATCCTGTGTTTCTGTTTTATTTCGTCATTGGCTGGATGGTCTTGACATTTTCGCCTTCTCATTAGGAAACATATATCCTACACCAATTTCACAACAGACTTAAAACTCCTCCCCTTTCTCTAAGACAACCAGTCAGCCGCCCCTTGAAATGGCCAGTGATTGGCCTAAACCAAAAACAGGCGGAGCACTTTAATGACTTTGATGGAGACTCAAAAAGGGACAAACGAGGAGATTCAACTACAGCTGTTCCTCATGCAGAAGCAAGAAAAGGAGTGAAGGACACTAATTGTTCAGCACCTGTTTTTTTAAAGGCAGACTGACAGAGGAGCATCATAAAAGTTATAGATGTAAGAAGAGCTATATGTAGTTAAACCCCAAACATGGAAACATACTGTATTTAGTACTGTGTAGGTCATGGCATAGGTGTGTGTGTGTGTGTGTGTGTGTGAGATGCAGGGCCTCTGCTGGTTCTGTTGAGAGCTGTGAAGTATTTCTGGAGAATTATTCCACTCTTGTTAGACTGTACATTCAGTTGAGTGTTTACTAACAGAGGTTTCTCACTCGGATCCACAAA
This sequence comes from Yasuhikotakia modesta, assembly GCA_036877545.1. Lineage (NCBI taxonomy): Eukaryota > Metazoa > Chordata > Actinopteri > Cypriniformes > Botiidae > Yasuhikotakia > Yasuhikotakia modesta. The sequence goes on along the minus strand of JBAJNP010002791.1, from coordinate 14,007 downwards.
CCTCAAGATTGTTGAAGTTTCTTTCTTTTGTGTTTCCTTTTTTGTTCTATTTCACTAAATGTATTTTGAAGTTCGAAGCACCGGTGGATGTTAAAACATTCCAGAATGAGACAGGTCTGAAAGGTCTTCTTTTTTTTCTTTTTCCTCCCTTTTTTTTTACATGGAAAATGTGTTTTCAGAGGTTGAACTGGGTTTTAGGAGCAGTTGTTTCTGTCTGTATAAATGAAGCAATTAAAAAAACAAACAGTCCCTGTAAATGCAGCTTTCTTTGTGTCTCCCACACTAATACACATACACAGACTGTTGGACAGTAATTGTTGTAATTGGAAAGATTATCTTGTAAGTCTAAAAATAGACTTTAATTTTCACTTCTTCTGTAATGCAGCACCTGAACCACAAGGTGTCATTGAGGTGTTTATGCGTGATGCTGATTAAATAAAACGTGTGTGAGTGAGAATAATCTCCAGTACAGTTGGCATTGTTTTGGTTACTCAGTTTGTTACATGTTTTTGTTTAATTTTAAATATTTTTGTTTTACATTTTTCTTTGCTGCGTTAGTTCCCTTTGCTATGTGTTAATGAATAACAGTTCAAATCTGCCACTGCCACACTTAACCGTCTTGAAAAATGTTCTAGTAGTGGAAAGCGAGTCTGTGGGATTGTGAGAGAGGTTTTTATGACGTTAATAACAGTAATAAGAGGGTTCACACTGTGGCAGAGGAGAGAGGTCACCTTTAACTCTAAAAGATACTGTGAGCAGCTGCTCTCGATCTCAGATGTGATCATTACAGAGTTTTAGACTCCAGACCTTTGCTCACCTCCCTTTCTGTCATTATTTTTCAAATATCAACAGTTTAGAGCAGGTCATCGGTGGGGTGTTTTGTACCTGGTCACGCTAAGTGCTTAGCACTTACAAGGTCTGTCCTGATCTGCCGCAGCAGATTCTCTGCCATATCACAAAATGTGTCACAAATCAAACGATTTTGAAATATTTTATCAGTTATCAGGTATTTTTGAAACATTTTGGTTGTTTGTTTTATTAATTAATAAAAACTTTCACCTTCTTTGCTATTTTATGTCACTACTGGAAGTATACAGAATATAGACTGTATTTACACTTTTATTGCCAATAACATTTTATCACATCATAACATTTTATCACATTGCCATGGCCTACAGGATCTACTGTAACTGAATCTAACTGTACTGACTAAGATCAACACATTTGTCATACCACATAACGTTCATACACAAGGCAATTCTCCATGTTAAGTGAAGCTAAACAAAGCTAAGCAAATCATTAATCTTGGGAAAACCATCTGAGAACTTCAGACAAGGACAGCACAGTATTTTGAAGAAAGGGGCAATTGTGACCTCACAAAAAATAAACATTTTATGTCTGCATTGTATTTGATGTAGATATCAATGCCTGCAATTCTTTTTCTACAGTGAGTTAGTTAAAACAATATTCCAGTGATATTAGTGAGCAGAAAGCCTATCTGTTTTATACCCTTAGTGCAGCTATTGAAGCACATATGTAACAAATAGGTCATGTAAAAGCACCTCTCTTACCAGTTATCTTTGTAACAAAATCTGTTTGCAATTGGAAATCCATGTCCTCTATAGAGGGCACCAAAATTACAGGCTTAAATCTCAGCAGTGCCAATTGAGTTGGTCTGTGACTTTATCTATATCTTGTCCTTTCAAGGGGGAAGCTGTTATAGTGGTTATGGGGGATATATCATAAGTGTGCCATACTGCTATATTGTTAAAGTTCACAATGTTTGCTCTTAGGTTCACCTCAGAAATGTGTGTATGGCATTTTGCTGTGTGGGGCTTGGTTTAGATGAAAAAGCTTTATTCATAATGCAAGATCTTTCTCATTATTGACATATAAGTGACATAAAATTGACAAATTGAGTGAAACGGATTAAGCATCATTTCTACAACCTCACAGGAATGTGTGAAAAAGCGCATTATTCTCGTTTTTTATTAACAAAAAATCCCATACTGAGCCTTTAAATTACATAATTTAAAAACTCATTCAGGAAGTAATTTAGAGAGTTTTGGAAATAATAAAGGACCCTGTTATTACAGTCTGTACTGGCTGAGAATTTGATTTGTCATTTCCCTTTATTGAGCAGGAATAAATCAAATGAAGTAAAGAAAGGCAGTAAATGTTGATTGACAGATAATTCTCAGCATCTTATTTCATTGTTTTGTTGTGTATGGAATAGTCTAATTACCTGTTTGACAAGAAAACAATGATAATGGCGGTGATAATGACGGTGATATAATAACGGTGGTGATGATGATGGTTGTTGTGGTGGTGATGGCATTGTTTCTCTTATATTTTTATTGCTTTATGAGACATATTCAGAGTGACTATTACAAATGTGCTCACTTATAAATGAAAACCAACCAAGTTTTTAAAAATAACGAGCCGCATCTTTTAAAACTTTGGATAAAAAGAGGATTGTTACAACTCATTTCTTAATCAGCATCAACAGAAATGGTAGAATAATAACGTATGAATGGTTTGGTTTTTCTGCACAGCGACTTAGTCAGAAAGTGAACAGCATAAAACCATTAATCATCCTTATTACTGTCAATAGTTCTGAAAGTAATAGTGTAATCTACTGTGCACACTGATGGAAAATTTATGGGCTGGTGTGCAGTGGTTTAGACTTGGGGCAGCTAATAGGAAGTTTCCAATCCTCACAAACAGTAAGCCGTAAGCCAACACTATTATGTGTTCAAGAAACGCACTTAACCCCATGTTGCTTCAGGAGGGAAGTGAAAGACTGGGAATGAATTCCACCAGCCCTGGCTGTGTGATGATAAATTGAGGAAAAACTAGCCTGAACTCCATTAAATAGAGCAAAAATACACAATAAGACTCTCTAAGAGAACTTTCTCTAATGTGGTATGTCGTTTGAGCAATAACAAATATCTTGTCATGTGACCAAATCTGTACAGTCATTGAGCTGAAGGAAAGTCTGCGGATGAAGAAGGTGCTTGTGGGACCCAGGGACACATTCCTCAGCAGAAATATGTGTATGTGTAGGCTTGTGTGCTGGATTTAAAAACAATGAGTGTATGTGTGTATGTGTGTGAGTGATCTGTGGAACACAAGAGTGGGAAGGTGAGAACAGTGTTTGTTTTTGTCTTCTGTCTTTGTGACATAACCAGAGTGGGTGCACGTTCTCCAGAGAGCTTCTGATGACGGTGTGAGAGATACAAAGAGATGTGTGTGTGTGTGTCTGTCAGGGGATGCAGGGGTCTGGTTTAACAATAACAGCCAGAGACAGGTTTAGGACAGGTCTTAGGGTTTTCTCAGGGTTATGATGACACTTTTTGGTGGTTTGTGGGAATATATCAGGCACTTCTGAACAGATAAATTAATGTTACATAAAAGGCATAAGATTATGTCAGCAGATACGAATGCATCAATAATATACCTTCATTTCAGTCACTTCTGTGCAAAACTTGAACTGTTGACTATGTGTGACTATGACTACATACTGTATGATGTTTCAAATCATATAATTTAAGAAATAATTTAGCATAGAAACAAACTGTGTCTTGGCATGACAATGCAAGAAATACTTTGATTCTTTAAACTTGCTTGGCCTTGTGATTTAGTTGCAGTGATTTCGGTGTAGTTATTTGTACTGTTCTTTATACAACTGTGAAATTATATTTGTAAAACATTTGTTGTTGTTTGAAACATTTGTGAGAAATGTCATTAATCATTATTATTAATATTAATATTATCAATAATTATAGAAAATGGTGAATATTGTTTTTGCATATTTTAAAATTGTGTATGAAAAGGTGTTTAATGTGTCTAATTCTTTGTCAACGCTTTCATCAAAACTTATACTGTCATTAACACTTCATTAATCTTCATGTACATTGAAATAGGCCTGTTCAATTTCTCAGTTGACTTGCCACAGCATAGAAAGTTTAGTGACACGTTTTTGTATGCTGCATTTCATCTTTGTAGCACAGCAGCGCATGACTTTAGAAGACCTGAAATAAATAAAGAATAAAGAATTGCTCATGCAATTTACCATCAATTGCATGTAAGGAAATAAAGCAAATAAGAAGTTGTAAACATGGAGGTTGACAAAACATTGTAAAACTATATTTTGGGGGGTATTGTTCTATTAAAGTTTGCATTACAATAAAGTTTGTATTCCCTGTGTCATGTCTCTGGTCTGTTAGCAGATACTATTGTGTTTTAACATTCAGTACTAGCTGCAGTGGTATGTAGAGAATCTGTCCTCTTGACCAGCTGAAATATGGCCTTGCATCCCCTCCCTTTCTGCTTCTCAAAGCCACTGATACTCTAGACCACTGCACTCTGAGATGTTCATCTGTAGGACACACACTGCAACCTTCATGCCTTTCCAACCTCAACCTTTTGAACCTGACCCTCGGCTTGGGTACTACGAACATGGCTTTTATCAACTGCCTAACAACACTCTTCAGACAGGCCAAGGTAAGTGAGAGAATGCTGTAAGGTACACAACACAAAATTTTGTGTGGTTACAGGCTCTTAACAAAAATAATAGAAAAAAACATGATTTTACCATACTTTTAGACATGTTACTGAGTATTCTTTGAAGTAACTGAGAATACCATGTACTGTAAACACTATGAACATAGTTTAGCAGCATCTAATACCGTCACTTGTATAAAACCACCATAGTACCTTTTAAGAGAATTGATTCCCAAATTGTCCAGTTTTTGAAAATAAGATGTCAGTCTATAAAAGTTAGAAAATATAGAAGGTAGAGTGTAAATATTTTCTCTTTCTAAATAAATAACAAGCAAACAATACTGTTTAAATAGTAAAGAGGGCACATTGTGCACATGCTTGAATGTTTGAGGTTGTAGGTGGGAGAAAATGCGCATTTGCTTTACTATACTGGACTTACTGACTAGCTGCTCATACTAAGCGTCAGCCAAAAGTTTGTTACCAGGGCAACATCTTTTTAAAAGCAGCCTTTCACCAAAGTTCCACATGGCTCAGCCTATGGGCTCCTATGACATCACAACGTTCTTAAATGAGAGATCCTGATATATTTAGCCTTTTTTTCCGTTCCAGACTCGGAATACAGTGGAATGTCTGTTCAACCAAAATTACTGGAGAATGGGTGGAATCATATTTTGATTCAGAGTCAGACACACACCACACATTCCACCCTTTTCAAGCATGACTTAAACTGTCTGTTTTTCTCTGATTTTGTAAAGTTTGCAGAATAACAGAAAATGAAAACTTGCATCTTGCTTAAAAATAGGTCTTCATTGGCTCCCCCTTATCTTATTCCATCGTTGTGTTCTTTTATAAGGAGATTTTAGGCAGAATAACTTCTCTGAAGTGTGTTATTTATTATTTTTGCTTAATTACAAAAACAAGAGAAGTTTTGACAAAGTTTTGCAAAGTACTTGCATTCAAAGTATAATGAAGCCATTTTGGCAGATGTTCTGAGTTTAATCTAAAAAAAAGCCTTCAAATGCGTCAAATATGACTGTTTGCTGTTGTTTCAGAGACTGACAAACTGCTGTCATGGGTGGGACACAGGTAAGCATGTAGGATTTTTTTAACAGCTTGATGGCTTTACTTTCTACAACAGCAACTACAGCACATAGGTAACTGACTGTTATGAAGTGAATATAGATTAATACCACCTTCAACAAAGTATTTGTTTACATACAGCAGCTATAGCGACATGGAACATTTCATGATCTTTTGCTTTGTCTATATCTCTAGATCTCTAGCTTTATCTGTTTTCGAACCCCTTGACCTCCTGTCTTCATGTTGTGGTCTAGATGTCACAGTTGCATTTTTGAAAATTGATGTCTCTAGTTTTGGATCATGTGACACAGAAAGTAGATCATACTATTTATAACACACCCTCAGATGATTCCTTATGTGTGCCAGCTGTAGAGCCAGACTCTTGAAGTACTCACATGCTTTAAGAAATGCTTTAAGGTGAAATGTATTATAATGCTTTATGTGAGTAACTAAATTTGCACAGAATTTCCACAGAAGACTTTTCCTGTTCTAGTTAAAAATTAGATACACAACATCATTATGTGGCTATTAGGTTATTTTTAGGCACAGTGTTATCTTTTTGCTGATAAAGATGGTTTATTGGATTCAAACTAAGATTTTTGTGAATGTTTGTAGTTTATTATAGGCTACAAAATGAACAAACTTAGACACCAAGCTCATTTGGTTGTGATTCTTGTTAAACACACACTCATACACACACTCACACACACACACACACACACACACACACACACACACTTTACCACATGTGGGTGATAAGCTCAGTTGTTTATTATTTTTCAGTGTCTTTCCTCTTAAAGGTTATACACTTTCACTGCTCTTTGTCATGTGAACAACCTTTCAACTTCCCATCAGTATCATGGCAAATCTGTATTTGCTCACATAGTCTGGTAAAGCATTGTACCATGAGTGTGAGATATTTACTTTGCATATTTACACCCTCATTCAGATCAAAGTCAGAGAGGTATCAGTCCACAATCGCAGCAGCACCAGAAGCGATCCCATTGGTTGGATCTGTGATTGGATTCACACTGTATGCTAAGGGAAGCAGAGTAGAGTCACACCGCATTAACCAGACAACACAGTTTGAAGACGTCTTCCCAGCTGTTGAAATTTAAGTGCCTTTGCTTACTTGCGTAGATAATTAAAAAAGAATACATATTAAAATGTTGCATAGGTTTCTTGCTGCTTTATATATTAGTCTAAAACCTCAAGTCAAATTATGAACATAAAGTAATTTATCAGGATTTGGATTTGTCGGATGAAAATATTACTCCACTAAAACACAATTTGGAATATTATACTATTTGAAACATGCAGTTTACTTTACAGATAATTTTAGTTTTATTGTTTTTATTTTTAGTCTTTGGTGTAGTTCATATCATATCAGATGAATATACAGGTATTGGACTGGTAGACCGTTAAGCCTTTCTGAGACTGTTTAACACAAATCCGCTAGGCGTCAGGGCGGAAACTACAGCAGTCAAAAGACGCACAACCACAGGGACTTCATATCCCATGACTCTTGGCGGTTTGAATGGTTGTCGGGCAGCGGCTGCGGAAAGTCTTTAAAACAGAGCTTTAAAACAAATGAAACTGCGGCGTTACTCGCTAATAAGGAAACATGGATAACGACTGGGCAGCATGCGAAGCAAGAGATATAACTGATCAAGATTATCATAGAGAAAAGGTCTGGGGTTAAAAGTCGAGATCAGAAGTCAAAGGGGATCGAGCAAAGACGAGTTTGGAAATGGATAGAAGTTGTAATGCACAACAGACGAAAGGTATAACCTCACAGTTCAGGGAATCTACATACAGAGCCTTAACTTTACTGCGGAGAAAGACGAAACAGCGTCAGATAGCGGGTAAGTCATGCAGACAAATGTCTGTTTTTGTTTAAGGTTTTTTCCTGGGGCATCTGGTCGTAACTGTTTAAACCTTCCTGGCAGGGGATCAAAAGTTACCAGATTATACTTTCTGTAAATTAACTGTTTTTCTAAAAAATAAAATTGATATGTTTGTTTTATCACCCAGTGCGTTATAGTTAAGCGGATATTTGAGGTTTCCATTGCAGCGCGCTATTTTGTTTACAATGGTTACCATGGTTTCGACAGGAATATTATAGTTACGTAAGTTATATTTATATATATATATATATTTTTTTTACAGTGGTTACCATGGTTCCCGACGGTAATAGCACAGTGACGAAAGTTATGTAAAAATAAGCTTACGTAAAACCATAATGTAGAATCCCATTCAAACAGAGCATGAAGCTTTCATATTAAATCTGTCATATTTTTTAACTCTTGTTATTATGTTGACAGCCATTGTTCCAATTTGTATAAAAACAGCTATTTAAGATCTTTATAAAAATAACCAAAGAAACAAAAATGCTTTGTGTTTTGTTCGTAACTTTGGTTACCTTGGTCAAACTTTCCAGAGTAAGTTAAACACTGTTACTTGAGAACCTTGCTTACATGAGTCTACATGCGCTGCCATGTTTTTACATCATGTTAAAATAAGAGATCCATTCATCTTAGCAAAGCCAACAACAGTTTACTTAGCACACAGCAGGCCAAGTTGCGTGTATGTTACAGACATCTATGCGTTTACACTGCCTGTCTGTTTAATGGCCTCAAAATATAGTAAGTTCCCTATTTAGACAGCAGATTTGTCTATCTTCCTGTATGTTCCTATAACAGACAGTGTTTTTCAGGTAGGAGAGACAAGTTAAAATGGCATTAAGTTTTCTCATCTCTGGTCATGTCTCAAATTTTTGAGTTATGAGTCAACTTTCTGCAAACTTCATTATAAACATTACAAACTCATTATAAACATGACATTGCCAGTATTCCATTTCCATAAGGATTGTGATTATCTTAATTAGTTTGCCAGTTGCCATAATTAACCCTCTTTTGCAAGTGCCCTCCCTGTCTTTCATTTATTTGAGTCAGTGGACTTTTTTATCATCTATAATTGTTTGCCCCACAGGAAAGAGAGAAGCGTTTGTAATTTTTACATTAATCTGAGGCGTAGAGCACACTTTTTTCTAATCTGAGTGCTGTGACACATTTTTGACACGTTTTGTTTCTTGGAAAATTGGCAATGAGCTTGTTAACATTGTGTTAAATCATGTCATTCCAAATCCTTCTTTAATGAAGAGCAAAAAAGACTTGCCTTAGACAAGCGATGTGTTCAGTTGTGGCTTTATGGCTTGAGTGTATGTTTGGTCTATTTGTATGTAGGTTTCTGTCTCACATTGATTATGTGTCATAGGTAAATATAAGACACAGATAACAGAACTTCGTTATTCAGTGTTGATTAACACACAGTAGAGTCACAGAGCTTTTAAATTATACACCGGTACGTTTAACATTGGTTGTAAACCACATGGAATCTAGCATGTTACACTATTTTTTTTAACAACACTATTACCAACAATCTTATCACTACAGTAATAATCACTTACGTAATTAATGATAATCTCCTCTCGCACACAAGCATAGTGAATCAAAGGAAGTGAGAAGAGTCTCTTTTCTCAGCAACATGAATAGAGGGAGCTGGAAGCTATAAATAGGCTGTGTTGACAGTTACTTATATTTATTGGTTATCTGCAGAGACATTTATTGGTTGTTTGTAAGTTGTATGTATGAGAAAATATCATTCAGTGGCACTTGATGAATTGGTTCCTTTCTCTTAGTGTCTTAAAGTTACTAGATGAGATTAATGAGACCTTTAAAGACACTTAAAGAAAAGCAGAAATATCAGTTGCCATTTTATTACTCTGATCTTTGAAACTAAGAATAATATATGTTTTGTTGTTTTTTATATGTTTGTTTTCCATGTGATGTTTGTTTTCTACATTGTCTTATATTGATGGATTTAATGTCCAGACAGCACCGTGATAAATGCTGCATCATGTTGCTGTCTGTGGTTTAGTTCTAATCTGGTCTTAGTTCTGGTCTCCAAGTATTTGGAGGCAAAACAAGTCAAGCGGCAAAATTGTGTGGATGAGATCTCAGATGGATCTTGACATGTTCAGTAGGTGTGTTCGGTCCACCATGTTTGTCTGGGTGTAGTGGCCTGGCTAGTCTAACCTTAAACCAAAATGGCACTTTTATCTTGTGAGGTTCTTTGAGAAGCGACTGCGCCTTTAATGAAGTTATTTTATTGCTTCTGTGGCTATAAGCATTTGCTATCATCTTTTACATCACAATGATGTAAAATGCAACAGATAAAACTAGTTTTGTTGGCTTCCTGTTGCAACAACGTTTGTTAGAGCAGCATAGCACAACAGATACCAAAGGGTCTGAATGTACAAAACAAACACACAAACAATCCATGAGATTCTGCAGTAGGAAGTTTAACAGGGTAAAAAGTTCTTGCTTTCTGTTTCATTATCTTTAACTTCTCTCTTTCTGCTGGTCATTTCTGTAATGTGTGTGTGGTACATTTCTGTGAAAGGTCACAGCAGAAAATAAAGTGCAGTTATAAGCATTACAACATAAGCATCTTCATCTTATGTGTGTGTGTGCTTGTGATTGAGTGTATATGAAATATTTAAGTAACAGCTGTTCTTAAAGCTCCAGACCAAATAGGCTTGTGTCCAGACAGGCCACATGCTGTGTGATGCTACCAGTCTGCAGTATTTTTGGATTACACCGACCTGCATATGCAATGATAACAGAAGTGCCCTAGTTTTGTTTAATAATCCTGGACATAAAAAGTGGATAAAGATATGCAATAAGTGTTTTATTTCATTGATTTGTAGTCTGGAAGAAGGCATCTGTTGGAGAATTTTGAGGTTTTGATAGATATCAATTGATAGATACATAACGGATTAAAAAGTTACTTAACATATAATTTTACCTACAGTAAATATTTTGGGTTTGTAACTGGCTAACCACACATAATAAGGGCACATGCTGTACTACAGATGGTTTCCCAAAATGTATTGATTTTTATTTGATTTTCAGTCCTTTTGCTAGTTGTGTGTGTGTGTCTGTGTGTGAGGTAGTCTGTAATGCTGTGTTTATGTGTTTGAAGTGGAAATGCTGTGTGCAGAAGTATTTTTTGTATGTGAGGTGATCATTTTCAGTGTGTTTGTGTATTTATAGATATGCATATTCTTTAGAAGTGATGTTATGTGTGTGAGAAAGAGAGAGGAGATAGTCATGGCTGTTTTCTGCTCAGTCTGTCACAGTTAGTGAGCTGATATTGCCTTTAGCGTACCATGATTGGCTTCTGAGTATTTTAGTGTCCATCCGTCTTGTGGGGTCAAAGCTGAGTCACTCGCTGTCATTCATTTCCTAGTTCAGATTACATCGTTTGTCTGTCATTCTCTCTTAGCCTGATTCACTCTCAGTCTGTCTCTTATTGTCTGTTTCACTGTTGCTTGCTTCTTGGCTTGGTGCTTTGCTGTGTGTTTTGTTGCACGTGTGTGTGTTTTTTTTCGTTGCACGTCTTCTGTCTGATAAACATCAAAGAGGCTCATCAAAAAGGAAGTGATGCGTGTATGATAAAGCCACACCCTTTTCGTGCAGTGACATTTTCCTTTGTGATTTCCTGTCTGATCCCTTGTTTCCTAAACTGTCTGTTCTCCTCTACCACTCCTTTCCTCTCACTCTCATAGGACCCAAAGAATTACAGCAAATCCACAGGAAATGACTATAGATTATAGAGAGTTTTGAACCAAACACAACTGGGTAGCATCCAACAAGACACACTAATTGTCTTTTATTTCACTTTCTTGTCTTCCAAAGGCAGATAACTAGACCTCACCTGAGACATTTATTGTTCTTGTAGTTGAACTAGCATTGTGTTAACTGTGCAAAAGTTGTTGGTTCGATTCCCAGGGAACACACATGCTGCTAAGATTTGTAGCTTGAATCGCTTTGGATAAAAGTGTCCACTAAATGCATACATTGAAATGTAACGCTTTCCACTAAAAGTTAAAGGGACTCCCTTTAGACTGTGGCATACTGTTATTATTTCCTGTAAAGTTAACAATTTTCTTTTTTAAAACAAATTTTAAAATATGTAATTACTTTTCAGCATTATGCCAGAAACAATCCGTACCTATAATTGTTCAGCACAATAACACACATATGCTTCTTATTTGAGGAGTGCAGGTGTGCAGGGCTGGTTGGTATGTTGTGTTTCACCAAGTTTAATAACTTTATGAAGCACCCAACACTTTCCTCAGGGCCTAATCACACACAAGTCTAATAAGGCTAATGACAGGCCTTTGTTGATTGCTGAGTTTGAGCTTGTTTAGCATGTTGGGGCACACAAATAATAACAGTGTGGTACGTGAAGGAGGAGTTTTGGAGGGTGGAACATTTGGTCTCAGAAACCAGATGGTGTAAGTGGGTGGGGGGCTATTGGGGGGGGGTGTGACGGGGGGCTGGCAGGAAGGGCCAAACTCCCCACACCCTCCCCCTCAGGATAACGCCACCACAGTACATCAGATCCTACTTCAGTGTTCTGAGGTGATTTGTCTGCTCAGAATGTCCCTGATTGGATAAAATACACTTTTCTGATTGAACTGTCTGGGAAATTATAAACTTGCGCTGGTCGTCAACAGGGTTTAGCTGTATGAATGGCAATTTGGGCATTTTTCAGCATTTCCTGAATGTTTAAAAGCCGTAATGTTGGAACTCTGGAGTTTAAGTGATTAGGATGGAGAGGTCGTCTCCACGCCATCGAAAGGGTCATGGTAAGATTCAACCTTATTCCTCAGTGCTGGGAAATGTGATCTTCATGCTTAGAGTTCTGCTAGTTAAACTAAAATTTTTGTTGGAAAAGTGGTTGATTGGCTGGTAGCTATGTTGACCCTCTCCATGAACTTTGACTTATTGCTCAGAGACATGAGGGATGGTGTAGTATACATTGATTGATTAATGTTAGATACTTTAGACTGTTGGAGAACTTCTGACCGCACTGCAATCCCACAGCTACTAATGAATAAACTGTTAGTGTGTGTGAGTGTGTGGATTAGGGCTGACGTATTTAAATAGCTAGCCGTTGAACGAGCTGGTACGGAAAACATTGCTGCTTTTAACACGCATAGTTTAGGGAGAATTTGACCTTTAAACTCTGAAACTGATGTCAGTCAGTGAGGAATGTTAATCATACATATGTTTATTTGTTGGGGGAGAAGATGAGATGTGTAAGATGAAGAGATTCAAAAAGCAGGATTGGTAGAAGTCAAGGAGAAGTGTAATTGGGGTAAACGGAGGTGGACTGTGGAATTGTGGGAAGAAGCCAAAGATCCGCTAAGAACAATGAGCTGTATTCAGCCAAGCGCACACACACAACCAGCTAGAGCACAGAAAACATTTCCTTCCACACATACATAACTTCCACAGATGCTATTTATTCATACAGCAGATGCTTCTATCTAAAGTGTTTTTTCCTTGGAACTGCTTACACTATGATTAAAGCTGTTCTCTTTAAATCCCCCATCCAGACACACCCAAACTGATGTGTGATGGAATCTAGTTAAGGATGGGAAAAATATTACTGAAATATCTGTTAATAATTGATGTATCTGGCCTGGGTACAATGTGATGTACAGTAAGGAACATAACAAGGCTCTTGGTATGTATCCACTGAAAAGAATCAAGCATGTATTGTTAGTATCCTGAAATGAATCTACAGAGATTCACCACAGCTTGTCCACAAATATACTTTTTTTCTTGAGGAACATACTAATACTTTTGGAAGTTCTCAGAAACAGAGAGACTTCTCAAAAAGTCTACTGAAAAGTACAGAGACTCTTCAAAAGAACACAGAGACCTTAGAAATGCACAGAGACTCTTCGAAAATGCAGAACTGTTAGAAACACAGAGACTTTCCAAAACTCACACAAAGGGTTTTTAGAAATGTGAAGGAACAAGCTGTGACTTTGGAGAAATGTACTTTGACCTTTGACTCTCATCAGAAATACAAAGACGTTATAGAGTTATCAGAAATATGGTCAAACAGAGGCGAAGCAGTCATGAGGAACACTAGTCCCACCCACTTTAAGAAATTTCTAAATTCGTGACCTTGCCTTACATTTTTGCACCACAAATTTTGCATAAAAGACTTAAGAAAAAGTGTTTTCTTAAAATAAGAAAATTAAGACTAGCAGAGGTCTCTGTCAACTAGTGGCTTAAGCAGAAAACTTTGGAGAACTATAATGGCTAGTGTCCACCTACCTGCCTTACAGCAATTACTGCTGGAGAGATGTTAGTATACTACCAAATTAATAATCATGAGCCAACCTGGTAAGCCTTGTATTTTCCCCAAACCCCATTTTTTTGTTCCTGTGCCTCAGCTCAAACACATTAAAATATGTACCACACAGTAAAGTTTTTGGATGGTCCAGTTAATGCACTTGGACTTTGACTTTTGTGCTTTGAAGTCACTTGAAAG
>JBAJNP010002790.1:0-44871 GCA_036877545.1 Yasuhikotakia modesta | reverse complement strand
TAAAGAAAGATAGGAAATGGGAGAGAGAGGTGAGGCGGAAAGCAGGAGAGAGAACAAGACAGATGCGAGTAATTCTCTGTATTATTACCCCCACTTTTTTATTTTATGCTTTCTGCCGGATCATTATGGTAGTAGCTACTAATCTCACGCCACCTCTAATGCACACCGTCTCCTAACACACAAACACCTACAAAGCCACTGTTTAGTCCCATACGGCCTCCTGAGACCTCATGCATAATACAGAAAGCTCCTAAAACAAACATAGAGAGCCACATGGCCAGAAATACCAGCGCGTAACCTCACTCAATCTCAACCGCCAGCAGTCCTCAGCGCTAATGGGGGGACATGGGTGCAGGTCAAACTATCTGTCCCTCTAATGGAGGCAGCTGAGACATCAAGACGAGATTGCAGATTCACAGAGCTGTTTGTTAGGAGGGTTGCATGTGTGTGTGTGTGTGAGTGTTATGAAGGCACCTCCTATGGAGACTGGTTTCAAACAGGCAGCATAACATTATGTGTAATGATGTAGAAGTTAAAATGAGCTTTATACATAACCAAGCAGATAATTAATGACTACTTTTAGTTCTCAGCAGCGATAGAATTATAATTAAAACAAAAAAAAAACTGACACATGAATTCATTTACTTCTTTCAACCACTCTGTTCACAACCAAACCACACGCACAGATTTGAGATCACAGATGTATCTTTTGCTGTCTGTGATAACCCACAAATCTGTTCATCCGCTTCTTCGTCAGACTGGTGGAGGCATCTGCCCTAACCAAAGTTAACTGGGGTAATTTTATATAGATGGCTAGTAAGTTACACTCTTAACCTGCTATGACTCTTTCATCAATCCACTTTACTGATACCGAGTAACCGACAGAGCGTGTTACCAAACAGAAAAACATAATAAACACAAAAGATTAGGATGTAGAGATAGATTGCGAGTTGTGTTTCTTATGTTTCTTACAAGGTGACGAGACTTTGGAGGACGGAAACAGGCGACGATGTCTTGTGATCTCAACACGTCTCCTTTGAACATCGTCCTGCGAGACCCGCCAACCCAAAGCCAAAGGTTTCAAAAAAAGATTACTTGGAATACCGATGGCGCGGCGCAGCGGAATTCTGCTGGGAAATGAAGGGACATTCCGGGAAAGCAAATTATGGCTGGAAAACAGAAGCTACAGAGATACATGCACATGAATAACTGACACTGGGGGCTTTTCTCCTAAAGCTTGTCATGTTCCCGCTTCAATCGCTGCTCTTTGCTACAAGTTCTGAGCCTCAGTCTTGTCAGATTCTTTGAGTTGTGCGAGTAATAGAGCGAGAAAGACAGACAGACAGAGGTGACAAACCAGAGCAAGGCCTAGAGATGAAGGAGGTGTGTGTGTGCGCCTATGTTTGGGTCTGCACTGTGTGTTCACGTGAACCAGGGCAAGCGTCTCTCCCTCTCTGTATGACATCTGTGGACGTCTGCTGCGCTATCTATCCACAAGCCGGTGTTTGAGAGGGAGCTGCTGAGTGTGAGTGACTGGTGGTTTTCAGAGTGTGGTGTGTGCAGTTGTCAGGTGAGATGTGTGGCTCAGGCTGTCCGGGTGTCTCTGCGCTCCTCCCAAAACAGCTGCCACCAGTCTGTCAAAGAGCCGCTCCGTTACATTCTATTCTTCCCGCTCTCCACCTCCTCCTGTCTTACACACCCACTTAATGAGGAGAAAAGCAGCCAGAGATCAGACGCGGTCACCCTAAATGAGCGAGAAACTGCTCAACAAGCACAGAGTTATACAAGATTAAACGAGAACAAACTTCTGCTATCGTGCCAAACTTTGCCTTGCAAAAAGTTTGTTGTTTCTTCCCCTGCTTAACTGGAGCTTATTCTGCTTATGTCGCATGTAATAATTACGACTTCAGAGCCTATTTGAGAACCAGGCAGGCGTTTTATTAACATTTCCGCCGAATAAATACATTTTGTCTAAGTTTGTGACATTTCAGGCTTACAGATCCAGCGTTAAAATTCATTTCCGCCTCCATCCGTGTCGACACGCCGGCCTCGTTTGTCAAAGAGCCCGACAGAAAGCGCAGCTTAGTCGTCAGTAAACATTTGTTTTTAATGCGTTTACCGGAGACCGAAAGCGCTTCGCTCCCGGTTACGCCGCGTTAAATGGGAGAAGAAGCGCTTTCGCATCTGAGGGGTCGGGGGGGTTTAAAGCCTTTATCTCGAGCCGGCGTTAATAATACAGCCAATGAATAAAATATTTGTTAAGAGGCGTGGAAACAACAGACGCGCGGTAAAAACGGGGCCGGCTGGAGGACGCCGTGCGTCTCCGCAGATGGATCAACCTGCGCGCACGATATGCAGAACGCAGCGCCGCCCCAGGTGCCAACAGACGGAGCGCAAGTGAGACAATAATGAGTTCAGAGAGAGTCCGAGCATCCACAAAACACCGATAATACGCGCGATCCAAGTCCACGGCTGCACGTTTACAAGCTTGTTTTCGTCTCGCATTGTCACTCTGCAGTGTTGACAACCTCTGAAACAAAGAGGCAGCACGCCACGGAGATCTCTCACCATCGCAATACACCGCGCCAGCAAAACATGCCCGCGGCCAATGCAGAAACTACAAAACAATGAATAAATGAACACTGCGTAATATCCAAGATCCCTGAAGACTGCGCCGAGAAGCGTCGCACCTCCGCCAGCGCGTGCCGAATATATTTACTTCACCTTCTGTTATTATTCAGGCTTGTGATTTAAAGGCAGGAGACCGCGACCAGTGCGTCTCGCAAACACTGGACCCCTGGCTTTTATCGTCTTTATACGCAAACCCACACCGTGGGATAAAGCCATTACCGCGCTCACACCTGGTTGCGCTTATCGTTTACGCAGTGGCCGCGCGCTCTCCAACGCGTGCTTTGCGTCTCACTGTATGGGACGCTGTCTCGTGCCTTTTACTTACAGTAACGTGTTAAGTACAGTACGCACATATGCTACAGTAATTCACATCATTAAAAGCAGTAGAAAGACACGCACTCGCTTGTTCTGTTGTACTGCAGATCTCCAAAAAGTTGCCGGTCTCACACACGCTCTCTTACGCGCGTGCAAAGCGCCTTAATGTTATGGAGCGATCAAGCCTTCATAGCATTTAACAGTTCCTGACTTCTGACAGATCATCTATGTAAGAAATCACACAACAGAAACGCTAATACAATATTACTATGCATTAGAGTGCATTAATCTTACTGCATTACGCCGGGTAAACGCCTGTGCTGGACAAGTTTAACACACAAAATCGATGGCATTTGGCGCAGTGACACTCGCTCTTCCTCGTTGCTTAAACACATCACCGCTATTGCGCTATATGTCCCAAAGTACAATAACTGCCCGCTTAACTTAAGCTACTTTAAGGCAGAGCGAACAAACAATAGGTGCCTCACCGCGCAACGATCCGGTTGACGCAGTAGCGCCAAGACGCCAGATCCCATGATCACAACCACAAGTTTAAAACCAGCAAACGTTACTTAAGACACACGGCTTACCGGTTCCGAGAAGACACAACGCTATGTAAAACGCCAGCATCTTTTCTTGAGTCTTCAACACTTGTCACTATCAGCAGTCCAATAACCGTGCGCCCGAGAGCTTCCCAACGCTCCGACTGGACTGGATGTGGGATCTCTTGCCGGTCTCGCCCACCTCTTGAACGGGAAAAAATGTTAGATAACCTCAGCTTAAGATGTTAAAATCTGTCCTGCCATCCGGATGCAGCCAAAGCGCAAATGCAGATCGTCCCCACGTCTGTCTGTAAAGTTTGGAAGTGTTCCTCGCTCACTTTATATTCCCGTACAATGTTTGTTATAATAATCGGGTTGTTTTACGTGCAGGTCTTGAGACAATCCAAGCTGACAGAGTACATCCTCGACTTTGATTGTCAGTTGAAAAACAACAACATCTCGTCGGTTTGCGCGTGCAACTTTTGCGGTGAAAAACAAGCTCGTGGACGCCTCCCCGCTCGCGGTTAGCTCCGTTCGTTCCCGCTGTCTCGTTACGCAGAGGCAATGCAACGAACGACCCGCACCGACCGTCGCTCTCGCTGGATGTGAGTCTCTCCGAGTAAAACAGGAGGCGCTTTTTCCAAGCTTGGAAAGCTGGCGTTTGAGAATGAAGCAATTCACAGTCCATAGGGACGTGCGTTGGCCTCCGCCCCCGGGTAACGCGATTGGTTAAGGGAATAACACCACAGGGGGGTGACTAGCAGTTGGGTTAAAACAAGCGGGTGTTTGCCTTTAAACAACAGGGGGTATTTGGTTATGTGCGCCCTGAACGATTAAACTGCTGGGGAACAGGTGTGTTCCGGAACCGATGCACCACATGACCCTAAATGCGCATCGGACTTTGGATGCTTAACACATTTTAAACAATTGTAAATATTCACAGATATGCAAATTTGCGCACGTGCCTTAAAATAGTTAAACCGTGTCGTGATTAAAAATATTACAATGAACGATTAAATTAAACGCTTCCCAATTGTTGGATTTGACTGATCAGATGTATCGTAGCCTAAACTTTGGTTTGCGTTCTGTGTTCATGGACACGCGTGTTGCGACTGAACGGATTAGTTGGTGCCACATTGATGCGTTAAGGTAAATACGCGACCTTTTTCTCACGCTGTGTGTTGTGTAGAAAGTGAAAGCACGGCACAGATTTGAGGTCGTCTTGGCTTTCCACGCGTTTGTAATGTCCCACGAAAACCAAACCAAAGTTTAATAGGGAGACAGATGCTGGTGAGAAAAGGTTGATGTGGTGAGATCTGAAGGAGAGGTTGTAGATGCAGTAGATGGTCTTCAGGCAACACCAGGTCACACCTGCTGGATCTTCACACAGATACTGGGTGAACTTGAGCCACACGTTTCACACGGTTGCGTTCAGAGCAATGCTTTAATACAGCTGATCAGCACATGTAACGACTGTAGGTTGTAAGAATGTTTTTCTAACGTTTGCATTAAGTATCAGAAACGTTAATGTTAGCTGATGAATGTTGAATGATGGACTTAACAAGTAAGAACATTTGTTAAATTCTGAAATGTTTTTAAAATGTTTAACTATTTAAAGTAATGTTTTTGATATATATGATGTATAATGTTCTACTAACGTTACTGCAAGAATGGTTTTTGATACCTTGGAGAACGTTTAGAGAACATTAGTCAACTTCTGAGAACATTTCCTGTAAGCTAGGAATACACTGACAGCCAATCAAATCAATCTATTGATTTAAGTGAATTGCTATGGGCACTAGTATAGTTCTGTATAGCTTTAGTATAGTTCTGTATAGCTTTAGTATAGTTCTAATATATCTTTACAGTTACTGTTGTTGGTGTGAACCGGCCTTAACTTCACTGTTGTGTAATTTATCCGGCCTTATGCAGCGTCACGTCGGGGGTGTTGTAACCCACCCCGGCCCGTGAACATGTAAATTATTCATCTACACAAAGAGAGAATTTCACGTCTGTAGATTTATTAATAATGAATACAGTTTGATATTTACTAAACTGTTCTGTGTTGGGGGGAGAACGCGTGGCGACAGTTAAGACGTCGTTTGCATGGTAATTGTAAAGAAAGTCATAAATAAAACATGAGGTGAAGTTCTATGGAAATGCGACTCTCCGGGAAATGAGAATATTTTAACAAAATATTATCTCAGTCCCATTTGACCCGGGGTCAATTAGAAAAGAAACGTAAGCGTCTACGAGGAGGAAAGGCTGAAATTAACATCCCTCCCTCCCTTCTCATTTGCAAGGCTGATGCAAAGTTAAACTGAAACAAGTATATTGTCTTGAGATTGCGGTTTAATTTGACGAAGCACTGAGAAATCGATTCGGATCTCGCTCTGACAGACAACAAACGCGACCTCCTGGACATTAGTCTTCAAGACAAACTAAAATGGGGTTTCCTGCATGGAGAAAGTTTCTGTGCTGACGTGGACAAAATGTTACTGTGTTCACAAAGGTTAAAGTGTCTTTTCGTCAGTCCAATAACTGTGTTCTTCACATCCTTTAAGTAAATATTGTATCGTTTAAAGGTCAGCTTTCTTTCTAAATGTATAAATCAGAGCTGGTTTACGTCCACCCAAATGTCTTTTTCATCTAAATGTCACAGCATATATGGTATTAATAATCCCGGCTTTATAATAATATCGCTCGTCAAACTCGAAGGTCTTATTTCATAAACTGATATGAATCTTCAGTCTTCAAATAAGTAGGCAATAACAGAAATAATATTAACTCGAAAGTCATATGATAGAAAATCGACTCTCTTTATGTTTATTATAGATTCATGCATTTGTTATGAAAGGTATTAGAAAGAAAAGGTTTGTCTTTGTAGGTTTGTATTAGAATTATTTTCCGTTGATGTGTGGCAAGCTAATTGTTTTTGCTTTTTGTAAAGCTGCGATCTGTAACTTTTGCCTCTCTTGCGCCATCTTTGTTTAAAACATAAAACTGCAGGTCACTTTACATGCATGTGTGAGTCAAGTCAGCTCAGATTATATCAGAAAATTGCCAAGTAACATGAGTTTTCATGGTTCAAGTAATTTGCTCTGGTGTGCTGTGGGTTAAGACAGAAACTCATCATTAAATCATTGTTATAAACTCACCGTTGTGATTTGTGGTGAGGTTGGGAGACTCTTAAACATTGATCTGTCATGTACTTGCTCAATAACCGAGTTCTTTCCATTTTAACCTATAAAAAGTTACATATTGCAGCTTTAAAATGTCAGTTTGCAGTTTAGAGCGAAGCGGCCTCTGTCTGTCATGTTCAAAGTTCCTCTGGCTTTACCTCAAACGTAAGAGGATCTTACTGTACAGCAGACGTTACAGCAGATCTTACTGTAATTGTGTTATTGAGAACAGCCCTGATCTGTGTTAACTGCCGCAGCGTAACCGTAACTGTTTCCACCTGTTGCAGGTTTAGCATGCATGTGGTTTAGATGCGCGCTTGCATTGCTTTAACCTTAGAACATTAGAACATCGACACACCGGTTCCTAGAACAGTCAACGACGCGGCCCTTGTCTCAATATCATAACACAAGTCAAGCCGTTATTGTAAGCAGAACTGGGTGAAATGAAAACGGCTCATGGGGAGTTCAGGAGGTATATGGTTGCTGAGGGGTCAAGGGTATGGCCCTCTTACAGAGCCACCGGCTGCGTTACGGAAACAGGGCTGCGATAAACACCGTCTCCTTCCACATGTCGTGCCTCTTATTGTGTGATGCAGTGTATTGTCAGACCGGGTCTATAGGCAGGTGTAAAGTTACAGGAATATCGTGTGCCGTTGTCATAAAGTGTCGATCTGTAAATGATTGTGTTGTTGTTGTGTTGTGTAGCGGCTGCTGTTGTCATTTGTGAATGTTTATTAATGTGAGTTACTGTGTTTGTTTTGGTTGCTGGTTAGTTTTAAGATCCACTTTTTAGTGCTAGTGAAGTTTTTGTAATTTATCAGTGAAATGACGCTTCACAATCTTTATCTATTTAATTTTTTATCATTATATGATATGACTGATCAATATGTCCAGACTGAACAATCTAATCAATAATAACAAATTGGCTTTGGATTGCTCTGCCTACCGTATTTCTTAAGTGCTAGCGATTAAAGCTGATTGGAGGATGAGTACACCGAGTGAGGCCGTGTTTCGATTCTCAGCAGAAGTCTGCTTTTCTGAGCGCCTCACAACAAAATGCACTTAAGTGCCATTTACCAAGACAAGTAGATAAAATTACACGACACTAATGCTTCAAATAATCTGCATTAAAAGCAAATTCGCATTCGTAAACGTTTAACGTTTTAACGTTAGGTAAAGTACAGTACTGAGAACAAAACTAAGATGATGGCCCCTGTGTTTTTAAAGTCATCATTTAATTGTTTTTGCAAACAATACACACAGTTTCAAAGCAGCTTAACAGTAAAATCATATCATAATGTCTTAATTGTCCTTTAGTCCCTGTTAACTTCCTTAATGTCACTGTTGCTTCCTTAATGTCTCCATGTTTTTGTCTTTAGGCCCCTAGGGAAGTCAAGGGTGACTGTGAAAAAACTGTAGGACTTGTAAGTCTTTAAGAAATGGCTAAAACTTAAAAATTGTGAATAATGTATGAGTATGAATTATGAATACTATATGAATTTTATGGTTTTTGCTAAGTTGTACCACTCCACCGCTGTGGACAGTTGCCATGTTACAGATATGTGGTTGATAAGGTCTTTTCCTAATGTGTTGCTAGGGAGTTGCTAGGCAACTTCAGGTGTTTTGTTGCTTACCAGCTCAAGTAAGATTGTTCATTGTCAGAGCTCTGTTGTGTTTAAGCCTGTTTTGTTTATCCACATAAAAATCTAGCGATAATCTGGTCACTCAGAGAAATAATGGCACATCCTGTGACACAGTTTGAGGTTTCATATAAAGCTACAGTTACACGCTTTTATCTCAGATCCCCACATTGACTAATATATCAAATCACCATCTAAGGCAACTGAAATTTCACACTGCCAGGTGCCATTTGTATGAAATGTAAATGAATTTGGCTGGTTTATGAAGCTTTGTTCCTCAATTTTGAGAGGGTTTCACGGACTAAACCAGGCTTGTGTTTGCGTTCGCTGATCTTTATCATCATTATGTATCAAGTCTTTTTAGTTTTAAACCGAGACTCTTCTGATACCCTTCTGATAATGAATGTTCAGCACCCTGGCACTTCTTACTATCTGTAGATTATTTTCCCTTCACAAACGGACATTTGCCGTATTTAAACGTTGTATTTCAGTTTGCTTTTATCCACCAGTTTCTACACCAACACGGTATAAACAGTGAGAGGTTGTCAGAGAGAGATAAGTGAGAGAGAGAGGGAGTGAGAGATGAGAGAGAGAGAGAGAGAGAGAGAGAGAGAGAGAGTGAGATGACCTATACCAGCTGTTGGTCCAGGACTGGCGTCATTGACAGACCAAAATTCTGTCTGTGCTGTGTTGGGCTAATCCCTGAGCGAGCTCTCCCAGATGGGCGGACAGATTTAGATCAGCCACCCTGACATGCTCTGACCACCCCTGACAGCAGTCCTGCGTCTTGCCTCCATCGCTGAAGAGCCACAGAAATGGTGGCCACATTCCTGAAAGAGACATTAAACGTGAACCACAATCACAGTTTAACGGATGTTCACAGTAAGCAAATCTATAAATTAAATCATTGTAAATATTAAAGAGTGACACAGTCCACCTCACAACTATAACAAGAACGATACAACAATGATTTATATTGTTATATTTTTGATACTGTTTTGATCACTTTTCTTCTCGTTCCAGCTGATGAGCGATAAAACATGGCCAATCAAATCAGCTCAAATTTTAAACAACGTTTTCGCTGTTGGTGTATCCGGGTCTTTAGTTGGAAACTGCAGGCTGGATTCATGTCAACAATGTTTGCACCATGTACTTTAATCAGGTGAATTATGGGAAATGGTTCCTGTTAAAGCGAGCAAAATGCTCATCCTTTATATTCTGGTTTTGGAGTGTGCTCTCAATTAAATTTCCTTTTCCACTAATCCTTACTTCATCTCAACAAATTCATTTTGCTTGTTTGTTTTTAGATCTCGTAAATACTGCCTCGCTTTATCGTTTAATTTATTATCCCTTTAAATATTTAATGTGTTTTGGTTTACTTATCTTTTTTCGTGTTATTGTATGTGAATAATAACTTGTTGCCGCTGAGGATTTCGGGCTGTGGGCCAGTGAACATCTGTTTTTAAATGAAAATTGTTGTTAAAGTAAAATAATTGAAAATTCACCCCAACTGTGGCTGAGAACTTAAGCACTTGAGAACTCTTTCAGAGGAATATTTTACACAAAAATGAAAATTCTTTCCTTAATTCCCGCTCTCAAACCTGTTTGCTATGTTTCTTTCACAGAAAATGACCTTCAAGTTCCAAAAACCACCAACATTATCCAAATGCATCTTGTTCTGTGTTCCATGAGCTCTGAAGTGTCGCTTAGTACGATGAAAAGACAGAAATGTAAGTCATGTATCAAACATCCTCATTTCTTCCGTAGCTTCGGATCAAATATGGCGTGGGTTAGACTTTAATAACACGTCATGTACAATGCCTGCAGAAATGCTTCCTTATTTGAGTTTGATCTTGATTTTTAGTTAACTGTAAAAAATAAAGCTGCTGTGATTACAAATGATGGACCTGGGATAATGCACACGGGTTGTGTAAACTACTGTCATTGAGCTTGTTTGCTTTGTCTTGTCTCAAAAATCAACACAAATACTAGTCTGTAATTAGTTCTGTATCCCACTGAATGTGAAGCAGCACTTTTAGTGTTGTTTGCGAAATGTTTCAATGAGTCGCCGTAACACCTTTTTATTCACAAGCCAATCCTGTGGAGAGTGGCTTGCGTCAGGCGTTTGGTTTCACAGCAGGGGTATTTGCTGTAGTAATTCGGAATGCTGGAGGGCAAAACAGCAGCATCCACAAATGGGAACTACCAACCTGCCTCATGGCTTCTTAATTATCCAACCAAACTTGGACAAAAAGCGCTACAGATAAACCTTTAGTGAAGTTTGTGGTTAAAGTTTCAACCACACCACATAAAATTGCAGGTTGATTCACATACAGGTGAGTTAAAGTCAAATGAAGGCAAACTGAAATTCCTTGGAAATGGGACCTGATACCAAAGTCATTGCTATAAACTTAAAGTTGAGAGTCTGTGTAAAGTACGAAAACCATAATACTGATTACTAATCTGTTATTTACTTACTTTTATTTATTTTTAACCATAAACCTTACAGATTGCAGCTTTAATATGGCAACCTCTGCTAACTGTTGTGTTTTTCCTGGGAAACAGACAAATGTGGGTGTAGTACCAAAGTACCAAAGGAAAGGTAGCTTTTAGACTGTTCCTTGTATTTTTGGTTTGCTTTCTTACAACATCAAAACATCATGAGTTTCTGTAGAAAACGTTTCTTTGCAGGAAGTGACCACGCAGTGACACAAAGCTTGAGGTTATCTAATCTGAAGAGCTGAAGCCCCACATGAGAGACGTAGCAGTAGGATGCTAAAACTACGGTACGTTCTTCTTATTTAAAGCGAGCTATCAAAACACCCTTAACTATTGCAGGGAGCACAACAGTCCAGCAAAACCTGCAGAGGTCTTCAAAAAATAGGTGAACGTAAACAAATCTGTCAGTAATACATTTACTCGTGTTACAATTTCATCCTTGTGTTTTCTGCTCACCACAGGTGTTTCTGAGCCGTTGTCGGGCTGTTACCTCTGGGTTTAAGAGTCTTTGCCCCTGGCTCTCTGTTTGAGAAATAAGTGCCGCAATGACATCGTTTCCCAAGCGTTGTTGCAAACGTTAGCAGTGGCGGCGAGGCGAGCTGACAGTCACAGGAATGGACCGTGACTGGCTGCTTGTTTTGTGCCACGCTCTCTCACTGTTCACGCCCGCTGAAAAAATAAATACTCCGGCTCGAGGGCTATAAATAATGGATGACTTGTCCACTGTCACTTTAAATCTCGCGTCTAGCCACGGCCTGGCCATTATTGTGGTCTCTGTTTGTGTTTTTCCTTCTCTCTCTCCCTCTCTCTCTCGCTTTCTCACTCTGCCGTACTTTTACCTCAAACTTTACCTCACGACTTCACTTTTACCTCAAATTATCGTACATCTGTCCGTCTCTCTGCAGATTGCTATGGAAGTTGATGAGTTTCGTGGCAAAATAAGAGGTTTCTTTGATATCATTTGTTGCTCCCGTAACATATGGACCACAGAATGCTGCCAAAACATCAAATCATCGTGAAACAGGAGAATTCAGGTGAGAGAGAGACAGACGTGTGCAGTAAAGTAAACATTTTCATCTGCCACCATCTTGGTCTTGCATTTGATAGGTGCTGTGAGAGCGCTCGAGGGGCCGTGACTCAGAGACCGACCCCATCAAACCGAACCGGTCGCCTCGCTGCAGCCCCTGCATGTGATGTTCGTGGAACCCTGTCATGTTAAACATTGAGCAAAGCCAGATGAAAATCTGTCCTGGGGACATGCGATGAGACGAGAGAGAGCAAAATCTCAGGCCCACCCATTCGACAGGAGAGATCATGGATTATTCACGGTTGCAGCTGCGATAAGGAGGAAAAATTGATGAAGAACAGCTGGCTGGAGCGCGACGCGTTGAGAGTCTGAAGATATCCACCTTTCAAACATCTGCGGGGCTACAAAAGACTGCTGCTGTTTTCTGCAGTCTGGAAAACTGATCGTAAAAAACAAACATTCAAGTCTAAACTCTGATAAAAGGTAAGATGACGCTGTAAAATAGAGGAAGTGAGAGTGATTAGTAGTGTAATGTACAGGCTAGTGTATGTGTCCTGTGGCCAGTTGCATAAATTTACACTAGTCTTTAAAGAGCGCTTTCACAATGGTACATTGTTGCAAAGCAGCCGTAAAAGACAGTGAAAACATTTAAGGATATTTACAGATATTGTACAACTAGTCATAACATAAGTAGAGTAGATACTAAAAGTACAACTAATTTGCCCTACCTAACTGCTAGTTAGTCAAGACACTATACTGTTACACTCCACAGTCTTAGCTTAGTAGCTATGTTTGTGCTGCTGCCCCAGGACATTGCGTGCAACTTGATTTAGCTACAGTCTTGTGGAGTCCTGATCTCGTTTCCTGTTTCTCTGCCAATAATAATACTTCTTTTTATAGCAAAGTGGCGAAAGCACAAAAATAGCTCCACCGTAGATACGGCCACAGCGCCCGGGAGACCCCGAGTTTCCCTGCACAGGTAGTCAACCTGCTGTCTCTGCGGTCTGTGAGGGATTCGAGGCGACGTGATGTTGGTGAGATGCAGAGACAGGAGGCACGGAGGCGGGATTACGGGTGAATTGTTTTTAAATCAAGGTCTCATGTTGCCACGGTGGATTTTCATCCACCTTCTAAATAAAAAATGTGAGCGGTCATCACTCAGTTGTGGAGACACCTCTTCTCATGCGGTGGATTTGACAGGAAATACTGTCTCACACTTCCTGTTTCTTCTGATACAAGAGATTTAGGTGCTCAGAGGAAGTCAGAGCTTTCCAGAAATCTTGGTAGATATCAGTGATGTTGACATATGGAGCAGCTTACACATGCTTACTGCATGCAGAGACCTGATTAACCGAGAGCTTCTGCATACAGACAACATGTCAACAGATGCAGTTTATCTCTAGAATTAGAAAATGAGGCCAGATTGTAATCCACATGCAGTGCAGCACATGTACATCTTAATAAGTCTGGATCTAATACTTGATTATTGTTATTCAGATTTTTATTTTAGATTCTTTATTTGCCTGTTTTTTTGCTTCTAGTTGATTTTTTTATATTTATTAATTTAGAATTTTTATGTCTTGCATATATTTCTATCACTTTCTTTCATTTGCTAGTTTACTCTAGAGAACAGATTGGAAAGGCGATTGTGTTTTTAAGACTGTGTGAAAGTAACCTTCGTTTCAGATTTGTGCATGATGTTTTGTTGGTAGGGCTTCAGTCTCCTCATGTTCGGCTTTGTGTTGGCTTGCCTTTCCTCCAGAGAAGGCAATGGCCGTCTGTTTCGGGGACAGGAAAATGATACAAACATAAACACTGGCCAAGCAACGGTTCCCCTCGGCAGCGCAAGCACACACACGGCAACAGGTGACGTGCCAGATCTCGGAGTATTGGCGCTTTTTGGATACATGCACGTACACAAACACACCATCTCCATGGATGGCTGCAATTCATCTGCCAAACTTGGGGGTGTTTGGCAACAATACTCTCCTCTGTGTGACCGAAAAATAAGCGGTAGATCCAAAGAGAAAAAAGAAAAACTAAAGTTTTTGTTCAATCACCTGTTTCATAAGGTCAGGGGGCATTTATATATACCTGGCAACCACATGTTGTTAAAAGGTCCATTCAATAATGCTGAGGTCCTATAGCAAAGTTCTTTGAAGATGGGTTTTTTATTTACAAAACACCATATGCTGCATTTTAAGTTGTTTTTTCCTAAAGGAACTCTGAAGGGGGCAGGAAACCGCTTGAATCTTTCAAAGCGGTCAAGGGTTAACATGATAATGTCATTAAGAAATGGCCTACGTGTATTAACGCACATCTGGAACGAGGGTTTTCCATAGGGGTTAGCTTGACGTTAAGTTATGCTTCATTTTCAAGACAAAGAACGAGGATCTGTGGGTTCTGTCAGAGGAAGCTGAGAGTACAAGAAACTTCAGGATGACACTGTGATTGTTTTTGTTTGAAAGGGCGACCTTCTGCCAGGAAGACTTTCATCTCTGTTGCTTGACCCCTTGTAGCCCATCCAGGATGAAGACTGAACCGGGGCATTGGAGATGTGGGCTGCATTGTTCTTCATCCAGGATAAATTTCCCTGAGGTTTGATTTTTATGTTAAAAGAGTGTATGTTGACTGTGATTACACCCCGAGACGTTGCTAATGAAAAGTGGCACATTTGACGAAACTTTTGAAAATGTTTCCTTACCTCAGGGGGTTGAGGAAAACGCACTGAACTTTTGAAATTTCTGAACACGCCCTCAGACTGTTGCGTGGAGTAACTGGTGGAGCTATTTCTTGCCTTGTTATCAAGAAGCTAATAATAGAAGAGTGTTTCTTTCTTGCTCTGTTTCTTTCCTTAGTGTGTTTCCTTTAAGGAAATCCTGATCAGACTGTCTTCACCGACTGATCTCATCATTTACATCCTCTTCCTCACCTCGCTCTCATCTGTCAACCTTTTAAATATAAACCTCCAGGTTCAGTTGTGTTTGTTTTGGAATCTGATAAAAACTCTCTCTTTCTGTCTCTCGCCCGCAGCCATGCAGCCGCCGTCACCTCCGCTGGCTGCAGTCGTGGCCTTATTTTCCGCAGGGATGCGCTCCACTTACGGTGCTCTTTTAATTACGCACGACACCGCAGAGGTGCGTCGCAACACAAGCCCTCAAAGATGGAGCTCGCCGCTGCGACTGGCAGACACGCTCATTTTTCTTCTCCTCAAACCAGCCCTGAACATGCCTGAAGAACTCAGCCTCCCGTGTAAATACTGATGCTGTGATGGCTGAGTTGGCAGAGGCGCTGCGTCATCTCCTGCGACTCCCAGCTAATCAGTTTGGGTTGTAAGAACATTTCACTAACATTTCCATTAGGAGCAAAAGTATTTGTTTAGAAGTAGCAGGAGCATTCAAAATGTTCTGTGTTTTAGACACCGTGTTAGCGGTGCTTTTCAAAATGTTGCATCGTTTGGTTATACGAATGAAATTCACATTTTTTTGTAACTTTCTAAAAAGTTTCACTAAATTATGAAATAATAGAATAATGAATTGCATTTATAATAGAATAATGGGTTGCATTGCATTTTTGTGTTTACCAAGGTCGATTTATGTTAGTACGTTTTCACATAAAAAATATGCAAAATCGGTGAGTCACAAAGCTGTTGTATACCTCCTCAAATCTTTAGTATAACATGAAATGTTGTATGAGTTGAATGTGCATCATTTGTTTCAACTTTTTTCTCCTGCAGTTATGAATCACACTCCAGTTTTCCTGTATGAGAAACAACCTTGTCGTTTACTTCAGTGTTTCACAGAAAAAGGAAGATAATTCAGAGTTAGAACGACACGAGGTGAGTAACCAATGACAGAATTTGATTTTTGGGTGAAGTATTTATTTAGTAAAGTGTGCCCAAATTAAGCCGTTTGCAAACAGGCCTGTGAGGAGAGGAGAGACAGAGCGTAAGGCTGATAAATGCTCGGCTGAAAATGTGCTGACGGGAATAACTGAACATTGACCACTTGCATTAAAAGTCTGATTTATATCAGCAGCGCTGGTGCTGAAAGAAGGGGCTTCTGGGATACAAAATGTTTCATGAATGTGTAAAAAACGGCTGATTGACTTTCGCCGCGCCTGCCAATATCTGACGCGTAACTGCCTCCAAACCAGAGGAGATCCGTTTCAGAGACGCTTCTTGTCAGAGAGAGCAGAAAAACCTAAATGAGTCTTATTGTTTCTTATCGTTGCACAAGATTGTGTTTCTTCATTTTAAACGGCAGCCGTTTCCAGCCTTCCATAATGACTTTGAGAAATCGGCCTCTTTGTAATGACCTGTGCTTCAGAAACTCCAACTATTGTTTGGGGCGCAGTTATAACAAATGGCCTTTGCTGCCGTAATGTGCGTGCGTGTGTGTGTGTGTGTGAGCGTGTGTGTCCCGTGTGCTCACGTTTTGGGCCCCAAACACGCTAATTATTGCATACCAGCAGTTTGGTCCAGAGGTTTTCCTGTGTCGACAGCTTATTTGATTCATTAGTGAGCTCCCTGTACGGTTTGACTAGAGGAACTGGAGAAGAAGAAAACGTGGAAAAAATGGGCAAGTGACCAAAATGGCAGAGAGAGAGAGGCAAAACTAGGTATAGGGGAAAGAGAGAGAGAGCACAAAAGCTAGGTAAGGAGAGAAAGAGAGAGAGACATGAGAGTGTAGACCGTGAAAGAAAATAATGGGGCGCAGTGGAGAAAGATTGAGAAATGACATTGGTGGTTTACCCCGATCGCCCCCCTTTCCAGCCCCCCCTTCCTCCCCAAAAAATGATTGATTAGCTTGCCTGAGAGATGACATGGCCCAGCCACAGCGGAGAGCTGTTAACTCGATATGCACACAACACAGACTCAAACCCTCAGTCACTCCCAGGTGGCTGTTGTAGCGCACAGATCGCCAGAAATATAGAAGGAGGGGCCCTCAGGGCTGCAGGGGGGAAGAGGGTGGGGGAACAGGAAATACAATAGAGATGGTCGTGGCTTTTTTACTCGTTCACACAGTTTAACTGAGTGTGGCATGTCATGATGTCATTCATCGTCCGCTTAAGGCCGATGTATTAAGGCAATGCAGCTTAATGTGTTTTTGTGCTCTGCACATGCAGGTATGCAAGCATGCGTACTAGCAGAACTAGCAGTGTTGCATTGTGGTGCAACGTGATGCATTAATGCGTGCATGTGTGGTTTACCCTTATAAAAGTTAACTATGGTTTTAAAATGATATAAACATGGTTACTAAAGCTAAACCATGCTAACCACAAGTTAACCGTGGTTTTGCTACAGCAGCCAACATTTGTCCATAAAACATATAAGTAGTATTTATTAAATCCTAAATAGTAGCAAAACCAAATAAATGCATGTGAAAATGCATCAGGCAGATGCTTTTTTTCAAATCTATACAATTTATGTGTATGTGTGATCCATGGGGTTCAAACTCACAACCTTTGTGCTGCGAGCATAGTGCCTACAAATTGAGCCACAGGAACACACAGTTAATTTAGTTTTTTTTCGTGTTTTTTGAGTCTGCAGTTGTTTGAGAACTTATTGTTCCTAAGTTGATTTTCACTAATAAATGTGATCAATTTGAGTTTATCGTTAAGTTTTGTAGAAGTTCTGTCCTCTCCCACATACCGTCACCATACCGGCTTTACAGCTGGTTTCTTCCATCTAGTTAATCCTGCGCCAAGCTAATGTGGATTTATCCGGACTCCCATGAGGGTCCTGATTAAATCGAGCTTCCTAAAGCCACACCGCTGTCTGAGAACGAGAGACCCCTGCATCAGACAGGAAGGTGGCGTTGTCACAACCCTGTCTGTCACCAGCAATTAGCGGCCAGATCAAAGCACTGATGCAATCACAGCTCCACTGTGAGCTCCCATTATCATCCCCGGAGAGAGGTGTGTGTGTGTGTGTGTGTGTCTGTGTCTGTGTGTGTGTGTGTGTGTGTGTGTGTGTGTGTGTGTCTGTGTGTGTGTGTCTATGTGTGTGTGTCTGTCTGTGTGTGTGTGTGTGTCTGTCTGTGTGTAGATGCATGTCTGGGTTTACTTATATTAAAGAGGAATTTGTACCCAAAAATCAGCGAAATCTGAGCAAAAACTTCTTCATTTGTGTAGAGACATTTTCATTTGTAAAAACACTCTAAAAAAACAATTGTTTTTTAAAGAGAAAATGCAAAACATTTCTGTTAGGATTATAGTGATTATATCTTAGCACTAGCTGTGTATAAACACAACAAAAGTCTAAAAAATGTAGACAGATAAGTGTGTGTGTGTTGTGTCTTGTTTGCTTGTGTGTGTTTTTTGTGTATGTGCTTGTTTGCTTGTGTGTGCTGTGTTGTTGTTGTGTGTTGTTGTATGTGTGTGTATGTGTGTGTGTGTGTGTGTGTGTGTGTGTGTGTGTGTGNTGCTACATCCTGTCCTGTTCTCTGGTCTCTGTCGGTAAGGCTGTTTTCACACCCTGCATCCTGCAGTCATTAGTATGGCTAAGTTTGATTGTCTTAACAATCAAATCAGCATTCAGGCACAAGCAGACAGAAGGGCCAGTCACGCTCTTGTTATTTCTCATTTAGAGAAGCAACTCGCTCTAGCCAACCACACATCCGTTTTTTATATGGCTATATACAGACAAATAATAAGAGTAGTTAGCCAAAAAGTTTGTCATGCATTCTGGCAAACTTTGGGTTAATGAAAGTAGCCGTTGACACTCTGCGTTCAGTAACTACATACTGAACACTGAGTGAATGAGAGTAAGTCACTTTCAGAATCTAACGCAGGCAAATATTTACACGTCACCATATGACATGAAGATAATGAGGATTGTGTCACATCGTGTCTTCTGCTCGCTTTCTGAAGCGAACAGTTGGGGGTTCAGTCCGGCTTGCCATGTAAATGATTCTGGTCTGAGAAATGACACCCACACCGGACTGCAGCGAATATAAACATTTGCATGTATACAGTCATTAGGTCAGTATTAGTTATCAAACAATACTGCCAATAATGATGATATTTAACTCTATGTGGCAATTCAGTTTGAATGAAGAGACCTGAGACATTAAAATATGTGCAATTTAAGTTTCTAATAGATATAGTTGGTCATGATTCCTGATTTCCAACAACGTACAAAATGTGAACTGAACTCATGGCAGAAGGAACATAGTGTGAATTTAGATGGCAGGTGATTGTGGGTTAAGGGTCTCTCAGCTCTGTTGTGGCTAATTCGGGGACAATGCAATGAAAGTGGGAAAGTGTGGCGCTTCAAATGTCACCATCATGGTTATTTCATGGGCCACTTCCTGTCTGGAAGCGTCTCTTTGATATGTTAATGCTAATTAATGGCATCTTATCGCGGTGGCGCTAAACTCACAATCAACAAGCACTGACTGCGTGTGTTTTATTTAATGTCCTTCAACAGCAGCCCGTGGCTGCTAACGTTGTTAACCTTTCCTCGGACACAATTGTTTTGTTTTACAAAATTGCGTTTGATCAGGCCTCACCTTTTCCAGAGCTCTCTCCTCATCCTCTAAATGGCAAACAAATGTGTAGAGCTGCTAAGATCAGCTTTAGTTTTCCCTGTTTTGACAAACTGTAGCGCTGCTTTGAAAATGGGTACGACAGCTAGCCTAGTATTGCATATCTGTGAGCGACAGATTTTGAGGAAATTCAGATTTATATTTTAATCACTTCACCAAATATTTGTGTTCAGTATGTTGTTTACAACATTTTATGTAGTTTGGTGTCGAATGAGATATGATGTATAATGCTAAACGTTCCACTGATGTTATTGGAAGAATGTTTTGGATAAGAACAACTGAACATTCTGAGAAGGTTAACTTGTAATGCAACACGACTGAAACTCTGTTTTCCAGACCATCATGCTGAAGGCAGAGAGGAACGAGTGGATGATTGAGGGACGCGCTTCTTCACGCTGCAAGACGCTGGTCTCCGATGCTTCCTGTGCAGCTGAAGACAGTGATCATTGTAATCTTCACCCTAGCAGGGGACGAGCCAGCTTGCCCTGGGTGTGACGTGCCTGTCACCAGAGTCTACGCTTGACAGCGCTTGGGCATGACAAGTCCCACCGCTGTGAGGCAAGCGTCCTTCCTGTCCGGCGTATCCACTCACGAGCCGAGGTCCATAGACAATCACACGCAGTCACAGTCCCATCCTTCCTCCTGCCCTCGTGGAATAGACTGCACAGAAACTTCTGTCTCCCTCGATCGCCCACGTCTCCCAATCGACTCGAGAGTGACAGCTCTGTGATGGCTGAATCAGTTCTGCCCACCTTTAGCTTTCAGGACGTGTGTGTGTGTGTTTCAGAAGTCGTTTCATTTTGGGAGTGGTCCTAATTCCTGTGGACACTGGGTTGACATTTAGTCAGTTGTCTTGTTTACAATGCTGCCTTGCATTTTAAGTCGCTTCTCATGGCGACTGAGACGTCTCACATCCCTCTCCGCTAATGAAGCTCATCACTTCTGCTCAGGGGACAGACTCACGAGAGGAACGCACAACAGTGACCCCAATCCGTCAACAGCTGTTGTGTCTCTGCAACCATGATTCTTTCATCCACACCAACTTGTCATTGACCCGCCTCTGTTTGCTGCCCCCCGTTTGAGAACATTTGGATCCTTCTGAAGTTCTGAAGGTAAATTAAAACATCAACCAAATCTATTCTTGGTATCAACCTCATTATCCTTTACTGCTTTTGTTATATGTATTGTAGGACATTCTGTGCTAACAATTTTAGCTTGTAATGTTTTCATTAAGCAACAAAAACATTACAGTGTTATTTTGAATGTTTGTTTTTTTTTAAAATGTGATTAAAACACTATTGCTTAAATTATTATTAGTGTGATTAAAACACTAATATTTTATCTAAACATTTGTTTAATTCTGTAAGATTCTGTAACGTTGAAATGATGTGAAATGATCCTCTGACAACTTAGGCATTAGCGTGTTTGATATGATATATACTCATATGAAAAGTTCTGCTGACATTGCAGCAAAACATTTTATAAAAACTGTGAAAGAACTGTCAGAGAATGTTAGCCAACGTTATGAGAACATTCTCTGTTAGCGTGTGTCTGGTAGCTTCTTGAGTATAAAGCAGTTCATTGCAAGTCCATCGACAGGTAGGAGTTTTAGTGATAGAATAAGGGAGAAGATACGAGGAGAGACGGACAGAAACAGATGTATAGAGACCTGCTCTGACAGCCCCTATGGCTGACAGACAGAGATTGATAGATGTGTTTGAGCTGCTGGGGACGTTTGAGTCACTGTCCGCATGCTTTCATAAAGGTGTTCGCTCCTGCTGGTCACACCGCTGTTATACCTTCCTCAGGGTCAGAGACGGAGAGACTCCGACAAAAACAACTTGAACAATGAGGCTCGCGAGCACCCCGCGTAACTGACAGCGCGCATCAATCACACGCTAGCCCAGACTCAATTCTTTGATAGGACACCTTGATGGGTAAGAGATGCACTGACACCCTGTTTCACCCGGCAGTAAACAAAGTCTAGGGATTATTCATGAGGGAAGGCAACTGGATACAGTGTGTTCTCCGTCTCTCAGGGGTAAACAGAGTGTTTAGCTACTTTGGGGAATAACGTTAACGTTTTTGGAATAGAAAGGAACAAATATTAGTTACTGGGCAAGTACATCTTAGCTTCTTAGTAAGTAAATCTTCTTAGCTCCTTATATGAATTCTCTTAGGATTTAATAATTACAGTATATATTTATTTATTGATTATAATAATAATTGAAGCTGTAAGCTGTAATAATTAAAGTTAAAAACAATAATAATAAAATTATAAAATTGCAGTTACTTTGTATACTTTGTTTCAGACAGAGGTGGCGCTAGAGAGAAGAAAGTCATGGATTGCAGCTTTAAGAAGCATTAGATCTAATAACTTTATTGTATTTTATTAATTGATTTAAAGTAAATCCACTGGCTCAGTCACATTAATGTAAGACCATCTGTGAACCAATGAAACCTTCTTACTGCCAATGAATCAATTTTTCCTCATTATTTTTCCACAATTGTATTTGCTCTTGCGCCCGTCCAATAAGTGTCATTACAAAACCACCCTCAGCAACGCATTTGTGCAAATGAAACACAGTTTTCTTCAACCATTATTTCTTTAAATAATTACCTAATGATTTATCAAATGCTGCATTATTTTGTGATTGTCGTGGTGTAAGGAGAATGTATGTGTAACGGCTTATGTAAAGACGGTGTACATGAGAGCCTGCCGGTCTTCCAGTTTCTTAAATCTCAATCATTTCTCATTGACGCTGTCACCACCACACCACTGCCTCCATCCTACAAATAAAACGCATTATTTTTCCTCAGCGCTAACAAGCTGCAGACCTTTCACCGTGGCAGCTGCTTGTTTAGTTCTGGTTGTTGACTTTCCTTCTCAATCCGGTGTCTTCTAATGATGGTGCTCAGCTGTTTGTCGGGTGTAGCTCTGAATAGCTCTGCCTCTCTAATGGTGGCCCACAAACGTATATATTGCACTGGTTCACGGCTACCTTTGGACCAAAGTTAAAGCTTCTTATGATGCGTATTTCTGCAGTTCGTCTGAGATCATTAAGAAAGCTTCCAAACAGAGCAGATTGCCTTCAGAAAACTCGCTGAAAGTTGGCACATGCACCCTAGGGGACTAACATTGAACAGGACTAAACAGACATCTGCTACACCGCCAGCGTTTGCGAGTGATATCTGAGCTTGCGTGTGATACGATGTGATCATAGAGCCCAGTCAGGCATCGTGAGTCATCTGCAGGCAGTGAACTGAGGCAAACGGTCAGCCGAGCTCCAGTCATGGACCATGGCTGCAGAGAGGGGAGGGGCCAAGTGGAGGTTGCATCCTTTACCCAGAAGGCTTTGTGCTCTTTACAGTCCACTTTTAAATGAGTTGCTCATTCAGCCAATGGCCTTAAGGGACACCCACCATGTCACTTTGGATGATCAACCTAAATTTCAGTAAGCATGGAGTGAAGCAGCCAGATCTTCTCAAAGCGTCTTCAGCAGATCCTCAGAGACATTCTCAGATTTTAGTTTTGGGGGGTGAACGTTGGTGGGAGGTGCTGTGTTTAAATGACGAATAGGATATATTTTATAAAGGAAGTGTCAAAAATGTGCCCTTATTTTGAGTGTTTTACTAAAATAAGCTGACACTAACGTTGCCTCATTTGTTTTGCAGGAAAGTGAAGAACAACATGGATCTCCTGGTGACAACTGATGTTCTCCTCTGCCTGGAGGAGAAAAGGGTAAGTGTCTGTAGAAATGATCACCAATCTTGAGCCTCTGAGTTTTGAAAAATCCTCAAACCAAATGAAACGTCTTGCTACGAACTTGTCTGAAGCGAGTGTTTTTATTTCCACAGGAAGCGCTGCAAGATCAAAAGGAGCGAACCGTCGAGTATCGCCCTCCACCTTCCTTCTCCGGCCAATCAGTTCACTCGTTTATTGGCACTTCAGGAAGCGGTATAAATCACGCTGGACCCCATCGACCCGAGCTTTTCTCATGATCAGTCGCTCAGAACCACTCATGGATTTGCTGCTTGCTTTGATCAATAATAAGTTATTTAAGAACTTTGATAGCTGACCAGTGGGCAAGCTTGGATTTCATTTTGTGTGTTTATGTTGCTGACTGTTGTCTCTGGCATCTAATGTATGCGTGTGTACGTAGCGCTAGTTTGGTCTGTTGTCTCTTTGCTCGCTCTGTCGTCCGCATTCTGTTATTGTTTTCTGATGGGAGTTTGCGGTAAGCAAGGAGGCTCGGCTGGTGCAGCCGGAGCGATCGTAGGTGGAGGGAAACCCGGAGCCAGTCAGTGTAAAATAAATATGGACGTAGAGGGGCAAACGAGAGCGAATCATCTGTTTAGCCATCTGCTCACGCCGGCGTGCGTGGAGCCACATCGATGGCTGCTCATTCTATCGAGACTTGTGTTTCTCGAATGCGACTTGAAATGAGGTCTGCCCACGCACACACTTGCTGTAAATTGGCACATAGTATAGACTTCAGTTGTGCTTTTATATAGCTAATTGTGATTAGGCTAATTCTAACATAAAACTTGGTAACGCTGTATATTAAGGTTTGATTCATTAACAGTTGTGCTAATGCTGTGCATTAGCTAACAGTGGACAACATATTTCTACAGCATTTAATAATCTTTTTTTAACATTTGTTAATTCAAACTCTGTTGTTCATTGGTCATTTGTTTTAGTTCATTTTGCATGAACTAATTTGTGTGTTTTTAAATGTTCAAATGTAGATAAACTAAGATTACAAAATGCTGTAGAAGTATTGTTCAGTGTTAAATCATGTGAACTAATGTAGTTTATGTAGTTTTAACAAATGAGGACACGACAAATGTACCCAAAGGAACGTTTTGTCAGATTTAGCTCACATCTCTGGAGGTAAATTTGTCCCCAAAGTATTGAACACACACACACACACGTCCCATCCTCAGTGGCTTGAATGCTTTCATTAACTTGACATGCAAACACACAACCACTAATATAAAAACACAACACTTACAGCCAAGCTCTTACACACACCCTCAATGTATTTGTTCACATTGCTTCACACAAAAGCAGAGCAATTTTAACAGTCTGTTCCCAGATTCCACTACTCACCACCACAGAGCTCAGCAGCCCTGCATCCTCTTTTGGGCTCTGATACAAAGCATGAACGCAGTGTGTGTGTGTGTGTGTGTGTGTGTGTGTGTGTGTGTGTGTGTTCCTCTGCACTGCTTATTTAGCATAGCAGCTGGCATGCTGCAGACATTAGGAGAGATGGATGGGAAGGACTGCCAGCCTGGAAAGTGATCACTGATTGTTCAGTTGGCAGTATCCGCCGTGCCAGCCTGGTGCTTCTGTAAGCAATCGGAGCTTCAGATTCTGTGGGGTGGGAAAAGTAAACCCACATGCACATTTTTCTGAAAACGGCCCAAAACGCAGCTCTCGCAAAATCGTGTTTGCGTGTCGTTTATTCTTCTGGGATGAGGGATGCTTGTGAGTGGACATTTATTAAACCACACTGGCCCCTAGAATATACATGTATTCTGATTGCATCCTCTTACTCTGAGGCAAACCACAGAGCCATCAACAGGGATTGGCAGAGTATGCGTGTGGCTGGGTGGTCTCATACGCCCATAAATGTTTCAATAGCTGCTGTATGTACATGTGGGTGGGTCTGTCTGGAGAGCCATTATCTCTATGGCCATATGTATATAGACATATATTATTATATTGGACCACAAGTGGAAATGCTTTATACAGAGAGACGTAAAGCGGTTTTAATTTAATTTGTTTCTGCATCTGAAGATCAATAGCCAGTCGATTGTGATTTAGTCACCAGCAGAACAGAACAAGGGCCTCATGATCAAACAAACTCTGATTGCTTTGTTCACATTGTAGAGCGCCGCAGGAAAGACGTGTTCTGTCTGTAGCTGTTATGCATACGCGGCGGCCGTGGGTGAAGTTGGGGCGTGGCTTTCATTGATGCTGGCTCCGCCCCCTCACATGCATAAGGGGTGCTAGAATGACCCCAAATCTGTGGTTTATCTGTGTGGCTTGTCTAGATGAACTCAACCGTCAGGAAGGGACTAAAGATGATGACTAAAGTTCCGAGTGCTAAATGCAGAACCCCAACAGGAAGGAATTAGACAGCGGAACCGTGGGGTTGCACAGTTTGCCCCGTTCCTTCCTACCCAGGTTTCCTCTACGGCCCTCCTGGGTCCGTTTTCTTTCCTCTCTGTAGACTCTCATGCAAATTGGACCCAAAGGGTTTCTTCAGCGTGTAAAAAAGTCAAATGAGGGAAGAGTAAATCAAAGACAGAAGGAAGAGCGAGTAAATGGTCATTATGCTAAAGAGATCTGTCAGTCCTGCAGAACTCTGCTCTGTCCTCTTTGATACCGAATGCTTCTGTTAAACAAACCTTTGTTCTCAGGCTTCCTGTGTGCTGTTGTTGTTTGATAGAGAAATCCCATGTATCCTCTGTTCTGCAGTAAAGCCAAGGATTTGCCTCCCTTACAGGCATAAAGACAGTCCTCTCATTCGAACTGAAGCTGTACCAGTTTTGCCAGCTGTCGTGTTTTTAGTTTCTCTCTCTCCATCAGTCGTGTTTGAAGTGGCTCTGGCATTTGGCAACGGAGTGTGAGGGCTTTGAAAATTGGCCTGGCTGAAAGTTTAATTCCAGTCTGTGATTCACAGGAGGTGGAGGGACGCATGCCGGCTCCACGCGTTTGAACCCGGCCACAGTAACACTTCTCTTTGAATGGCCTTATCAGCCCAGAGTCTCCTCATTAATCACATTAGAGGGCCTGAGAGACTTCTGAGTCTGAACTGAAGAAACACAGAGAACCAGGAGCATCTTGTTTCCAGGTAAAAGAGTCAGACTTGTTTTCTCATTAACAGGTTGTGCAGTTCTTTCTCAGCACCGCCCCATGTTACCACTGTATTCAGAGCCAAACCGGTGACATAACTGACTGGGTTACAATATAACCGCCCCACAAACAAGCACAGTGTATTGTGTCTTTTACAGTGGATTTCACTCCTAGTGAAAAGAACAAATGGCATCGGTCCATCATTTGACCACCAGCCACTTTGACCCAGAAACATTTTGATTTTTATGCACAAAACTTTTGCCACTTTGGCGCCATCTCTGTTTTAAACAAAAAATGCAGGTTGCATTTTTGAGAAATTGCATCAAATTAAAAATTACGTAAGTTATAATAAATATTATAATTAGTTTTGTTTATTTTTAAGCACAGCAAATTACAGATTGCAGCTTTAAAGGAGACCTCTCAGCTTTCTAATGATATAACCATCTTTTCAATCGTGGCATATTCTTGTTATTGAGAAAAAGTGGTTCATTATATCAAGGGTTATATATTAAAATGATATAATGCATATATGTAATATAGTGATGTAATTTAGATGATATTTCTGCTCCTCTAGAGTTCATGTGTCTAGTTAATTAGGTGGATATAGGCATTGAATAACCTGTTAGTAGTAAATGGTACATTAGGTGACGAGTTGTTTACATCATTGACATCTTGCGCACTGATTGGGTAATTACAGGAGATGATGGATTTCACGAGTGAGCCATACGCTCACCTTGATCTCTGACGTTCATTCATGTGTTTTTTCCTGCTATCATTTGCAGTAAAGAGGAAAGATGGTCGGCGCTTCAACGATTCATCTCATCACATTATAGAGCGTCAATACAGCAAGTATGAATTGGTATACGTTTGTTAATTTCATGGTGGCTTTAAAAATAAATGAATGTTAAGACATCTAACTATATGTTTATATATAGAAATTAGATTTCTTATAAAGTGTGCAAGTCAATTTCTTTGTACAGTCCTTTTGCATTTAATTAAAAAAATGAATAGCAAACAGTTCATTCAAGACATTTGTGAACAATTTAAATTTCAGATGGACAGAGAAAATGAAATCACTGCGGCAGGAGTTACAGCACAACAAAACATGATGTCCGGTAATACAATATGCTTTTATATTCTCATCACTGTCATCACAGGTTTGTTGAGTTACAGTTTCTAGTTTTGCACAGTGATCTAGTTTTGTGTTGCTGTTGTTTTTTTTTGGTTCCAGCAGGTTTAAGAGGGTTTAATGAAGTCTGTTGTTTTTGTTTTTTGCACCAGCACCTTGTTGGTGGAATAAGGTTCGAGTCGGCCTCTGCTGTTTCACCCCAGAGGGACTCTGTTTACGGCCCATCTTTGAGTTGCTCTGTCTTGCCTGGTGCAGAAGATTAAGTGTTTGCTCTGTAAATCAGGTCAATATAACAGCCGGTGATTAAAGACATAGCCAGTGCTCCTCTGAGCCCCATAAATAGCCACCGATCTAGCTGCGCGATCTCTGGTACACGCGCATTTCACGCCATCGTACGCGCAAACACGCAGCGGCTAATCCCTGAGCTGAAGGCCCGTATTAGACACACACGCTTGCTAGATCTGTTTCGTGGAGGGCGACAGGTTCTGATCATCAGCTAACGCGATCTATCCCCGAGAAACCCCGTCCGCGCCGATAAGCGCTAATCCCAGCTAGCGTAGAAGCGTGACCGAGATCAATTAAACTCGCCACAGATAGCGATCAGAGCTGCGGGCTAGCCATCAAATGTAGGGAGGAGCCAGGAGGAGAAAGAATTAGCCTTTCACTATATCTTTCCCCTGTTATCTTTTATCTCTCCTGTTCTTGCGTTTCTCTTTTTTTTGCCCCGAC
Source organism: Yasuhikotakia modesta (assembly GCA_036877545.1). NCBI lineage: Eukaryota > Metazoa > Chordata > Actinopteri > Cypriniformes > Botiidae > Yasuhikotakia > Yasuhikotakia modesta. The sequence goes on along the minus strand of JBAJNP010002790.1, from coordinate 16,762 downwards.
AGCAAGCTGAGACTCAGGGATCAATTCTCCCCACTGTCTTACTGTCGCACAAAGACAACAAAGGACAGAAATTGTTGCCACCGTACCAACACCATGCAGTCATTGTATCACAAGAATGGTTACGTTTCTGAGTGATGCTCGTTCTCAGTGCCGCTTTCTTCAGCAGACTGTTTCTCCAGATGTTCACGGATGAGGCTCTGCTGTAATGATTTTATCTGTTGTTGATGGTGTCGCATTTACACGTACAAAAGTGATTCGCCGCATGTAGCGTGTGACGCGTTTCTTTAATGCAGTATCTCGCCTTCAAATAGAAATTTGGTTCTTAAAGTCTCATGTAAACAGACCAAGAGAACAACAAATGTAGCAAATGTACCCAGTCCCTGATGCCTGAACCCAGCTAACACTTTTTAAGAAAGCTAACACAGGTTTTAAGAATGTTTTTCTAACGTTTCCATTAAGAAACCAAGATATTAAAAGTGTTATTTTGGTAGTTTTAAAATATTCAAACCATCCATGGTAACCATGGTTATAAGAACCTGTGTTTAAACCTTATTTTTTTCTGTAACCTTTTATATGTTTTGCTAAAAAAACGTTTTGCTTAACGTTACCATAATCATGTTGTATATGTTTTTTTATTATATAAAAATATAATGTTTGATATGCACTTGTTTTATTTACTGTCTCAAGGAAAATATATAGGGGTGTAAAGTAAGAGAGAGACAGAAAATGACAGTTTCTGGAACGTGTGTGTGTGTTTGTGTGTGTGTTTGTGTGTGTGTTTGTGTTTGTGTGTGTGTGTGTGTGTTTGTGTTTGTGTGTGTTTGTGTGTGTGTGTGTTTTTACTGTGCTGTAGAACAAGAGAACTATATATTACCAAACTTTGACTTCATTAGCCCTAAGCTCATAGCGTGTGTCAGACCAGCCGTGACATTTCTTGAACTGCTTGTTTTCTCACTTCCTGGATTTTCAAGCATTTCAAGAAACGCCATAGTAAATGTAAAACACGTTCTGAAGTAAATGCACTCGTTATGTTGCTGTAGGTTTGTTTTGTACCAATGTTTCCTCTATAGATTTCTCTCCACTTCTTCTGCTTGGATTCACATTCTCCTCCCTGGAGACCAGCATCAAATTCTCTGAGCTGTGAGGAAGACAGAGGGAATGGGAGGCTGGCTGCAGACAGCCCTGCGTTTGTGGCGGTACGTGTCCATGTGAAGGTATTTGGCGAGTGTGTGACACTGCGGTCCACCCGTCTTATAGCTCCAGTCATCATCAGCTTTGTCTGTCGTCCCCTCAAATCAACACAGGAAATAAACCATCTGCTGTTTGTCGTGACCACAGAACACACATACCCACCCTTCCCCGGTAGCCCATCGCTCTCAAATCTCCAATCTTGTGTTTCCTTGCTCCTGTCAAGACAGCTTCAATTACATCTCTTCCTCCAGCTTATGTCTTGGGTGGATTACAGCCGCTCTGTGGGTAGGATGTATGTGGGCTGTTTTGGGCTTTTCTTTCGAACACCCTGTCTAAAAACAATGCTTTTGCCCCCCACCCGCTGAAAACTCTCAAGCAGATTTTCAGAAAAAAAATCAGCGTTTAGACAACAAAGTTGCAAACACGAAACCCTAATTTGGAACGGTACACTTTTATATTTAGATTTGTTGTTTAGCTTAGCATAGGAAATCTACTGAAGTTACGTTGCCAACTGGCTTCGATTGGCAGTGACCTAATTTGATAAAACGGGCGGCGCTCTAGTCGGGGTCCGGGAATCCAGGGCAGATTCCGTGGCGAGGGTGCTAGCCTAGCGCAAGGTTGCACAAACACAGAACGCAGATCGGGAGCTCGTAGGTTGTTGGTGTGAGTGTGAACTCTTGGTATAATTGTAGACTGGAAGTGAGCCACAGTCATTTTAAAGAGTCAATGTACATTGTGCTACCTCAGGTAATTGGATCAACAATGGCACTTTATCAAGGGAATTACTGAGAGAGAGGGCGGTTTTATAGTCTGTTAGAATGCTTTTGGAAGACTCTTGAAATTCTGAAGTTTCTGCGTCCAAGCATTATAATAATAAACAAATGCATGACATTTTTGGTCATGCTTTAGAAAATCTAGCCTGCTGCCAAAAAGCTAATTAGATTGTGCAGGAGGCGATTTCTGCCAGCAACATTGTCTTTGTGTTTTTTTTCTAATCCAATAACATACGTTAAAAACAAGTTGGCTGATGATATTTCTCACACCTTTAGGGGCCAAAATTACAATCTCTGAACTATTTAAATCTGTATGTACTCAATAAAAATAGCTTTATTTTTGATTAAACTACTGGAGCAACATGACAATTGAGCCATTGGAGACGTTTCAGTGTTGTTTCTCCACCCTGGTGTTTGTGGGTAACGTGTTGTTGTTATTTCAGATGTGTAATAACTTGTGTATCTTAAAAACTAATCCACCAAAATACATCACCCCCTCCCCCAGGCCTTGTAGAAGAAGCTTGTTTTGGGTTGACTGCTTAGTCTAAACCTTCTGTTATCTTCTACAGATGCAGCTGTCGCGTGTCACTCACGAACCTACAGACTGATTTTCCATTAGGTGAGACCTCTGACATTCAGAACTGGAAAAGAAAGAATTAGAAAGACAAAGAAAACAAAGAAAGCTGGAGGCTGATATAACTAGATGGAAAAGAAAAAACTATACTTGCTTTAACCTTCAGTAAATTCAAAAGGTTTATTCTATTTTTTGTTTAGATTTTAGTGAGCATAAAAGATTTCTTAAACATTAAAGATGATCTTTGTCAGAGTTCTGGCAAAGTGCTTGGATGTTTTCCTGAGATGTGATGCTCATGCAAGCGATTTGGGTTTAAATCTGACCTGTGATGCGTTTCAGTTTCATGTCACTCTTTTGTTTACCTGCAGCGGTTATTTCTGGCAGCATCCGCGCTGATCACAGATCAGTGTAACAATTGGCACCACGGGCGGAAGGGAATTTGTCAACACTGTTCCCCACACGTGAGGCGATTTACAGTTTACTCACTTTTCTACGGTTACTTGGGCAGAGTAAAAGATGTAGAAATACATCGTGTTGGAACGTTCATGCTTTTGACCATATCTCCCATAATGCCTCAGTAGCAAAGCTCATCTCCTAATCTATCAGATAAAGAACTACTGGTTCTTTATAGGTTCCAGCTTTAAACCTTATCCCATTGGATCCGAGTGCCACAAGACTCTAAAAGCCAAAGTAATACTGATTTCAGTAGAGTGAGCAATGTAAAGTAAAACTGAGGCATTTGCTTATGTGTGTAGTTTCTTCATCATTTACCCATGTCATTTCAAACCTTTTCTTTCTGTGGAACAAAAACACTTTGCCAGTGTCTCACTAGCTAACAATTTTAAGTTGAAACGTTTTCAAGTAACAAAAATGTATAAAGAAAGAATTTAGCATATTTATAATGTTAAAAAATGTTCTACTAATGTTACTGCAAAAATGTTTTAAGAACTTTGAGGGAACTTTGAGAACACTAGCCGTTGTTCTAAGAACAGTCCCTGTTAAATGATTCTGTGATTTTGTGTCAGTACATTGGAAGTCAATGTGTTTGGTAGTCAGTGTTCTTTCAAATGGTTTCTTTTATGTTCCTTAGAAGCAAGAAAACCTCAAACAGCTTTGGAATGACATGAATAAATGATGGAAGAGTTTAAATTTTGGGGTGAAATATGTCTTCAAATAAATAACATCAATGTTGCATTCTGGGCCTCTGTAGAGAACTGATGGTCTGATGGTCAACCTTGTTCTTGCATCACTCGTGAGATCCGCATTTGCTGCTTCAGAGGGTAGGAAACGTTGTTCTGGGACTCCAGATGAAGTGTATGAATGATGTATGTGAACCTCTTGAGAATTTTAGTGGAACTCCAATCTTAAATGCCTTCATCTTCCTCTCCTCCCAGGTTCCTGTGGAGCGTCCTACAGTTAAATCCACCTGCTTCCCTTTGAGGAACACCTACGGCTTCTAAAGCCCCTCTTGTGTCGTCTGCCAGGAGATGTTTTTCTTTAGCTCCATCACAAACGGAGGAGGTCTTCTCCGTTCCTTCAGAAACCCATCTACACATTCTTGTGGTCCATATGGCTGGACAGGTGAGGATTTTATCTTCTTGACGTTCCTCACTGGAGATGCAAAGAGCCAAACTGAGGCAACATCCCAGCCAATGATTTTTAATTTAGATTAGGAACATTTTTAAAAGAACTTTTTCTAACATTTCCATTAACTGGGAACATTTTGAAATGTCCTGTTTTTAGCCATTTTTTATTAACCTTATTGATTTGTCACAATAACATAATTCAAGTATTTCTTCGTTTTAAAACGCTCCATTAACTACTCAAGAATAGCAATTATGATGTTATGCAATGTTAAAAAACGTTGCACAACCATTACTGTGAGTTTTTTGAGAACTGAGAACGTTCAGAGAACATTAGCCAGTGTTTTGAGAGTATTTTCTGTTAGCTGGGATGATGTCTTGAATCACAGGCCCTTCTGAGAAATAATGAAGATGGAGGGAAGGGGAACAGGTTGAGTGAAAATCAAGGGAAATAAAGAACTCACACCAGTTGTCACTGGTTTTCCCATCACTCCAGTGAATGTGTGGAGCAGGGCTGTATAATTCAACTGTTTTAATGCCTTATATTGGATGCAGGCAGGACAGATTGACTAAGCCTCACTCAGGGAATAAAGCTTGTCACTCTATTTTTCTTCTGCCAGCCCCTTCCTCCATTTCCATTTTATTTTTCTCTCTCTGTAGGGATTTTCAAAAAACATACTCTCCGTTCTACAGTATCTCTGTCGCTAGCTGAGCCACCTCGCATCTTAATTAGCGGTTTTATGGCTCTCCCAACTTTCAGTTCTTATTGCTTCACGCTTATTTTATTTAAAAGCCATAATGGAAGCCAATTTCCCCACTCTGGCTTTGAGAGAGAAAAAAAATCATTTTTAAGAGCATCATCAACAGACCCGTGATGTTATGAAGGTAGTCACAGATTCTCCTGTGCTGCCAAAATGGAATTCTGTCTCTTTCACGGTTGGTGGAGCCTTAATAGGTTCATAACATTTTTACCATTATTAAGGGATTAAAGATTTTGGAAATTATTTTGAGTCTAAATATTGACTGTAATAATTTTACCACTGAAGATTAAATATGGAATGTTTAGAGCGGGAACGTTTATTATTACTGTTCATGTTATTTGCACGTTACATTTTGGAAACTTGCTGTTTTGCTAACGTTGTGTGTCTGTTTGTGTTCTTGTTTTGTTGACAGTTTCACCGGGAGACGTACGGACAACAGTTACAACAGGTCAAATGTGCAAAATGTGCATCTTTTATTTTTAATGGCTAATGAAATTTTAAACACAGGGTTGGGGGGGGGGGGGTTATGTCTGCTGGAAAAAAACATGACTGCAGAAATCAATAAATTGGATTTTTAAATGCATGCCACAGAGTAATATAGAGGGACTCTGTGTGTGTGTGTGTGTGTGAGAGAGAGAGAGAGAGAGAGAGAGAGAGAGAGAGAGAGAGAGAAAATAAAACATCTGACTTAGAAAATTACCTGATGTCTAATCACTTGCAGTGCGTGCCAGGTAAAATTAACAGCAAATTTGTGACGCTTGTGTGTACGGTCCCGTATTTACGTTTTTATTTCTGAGTGTGTCTGCTGGACCCCAGCCAGCTCTTGAGAATATAACCATGTTTGTGTGTCTGTCGTTTGTATTTCTGTGTGTGTGTGTGTGTGTGTTGGTAAGTCTCACGCACACTGTCATGCACATAAATTAAATTTTGCAGATGGGAACATGAAGCACAAATGTGTTGGTATAAGAGGATGTTTTTAGCTTGTGGCGGCTTTTCTTTTCTCCATTTCACATCTTATATTTTCTAACTGAGGGTCACGCAGACCTATCGGTGGCTTGGCAATCTGTTATTCCTCCTGGTACTCTGTCCTGCGCGGTGACGGGTTAGTTAGAGGCCAATTCTGCATGCGGCTTTAACAAATAGAGCTTAAATCTAGCTAAACATACTCCATCATTCTTAAGCTCCTGTTCTGAGGCCTGGATCCCTCTGCCCAGATATGGGATAAGAAAGAAATGCAGTGGAGAAAATTAGGAAAGGTCAGGGAGGTTGGAGAACATGAAACGGGGTCAGAAAGTCAGAATAGGGGGATCGTTCAAGATGACCACGCTGGAGACGTAAAACCTAACTGCTGTATTTCTGTTTGCAGGAAAAAGGAGGATATGAAACTTGGATTCAGGCCAGAGCGAGAGAGACCCGCATGTCTGGCAGCTGTTGATGAGAGAGGCTTACGGTCATTTCCAATTCATCTCTTTACTGGAGTGTTCAGATGTTTGCTGCACCACAGGCAGGTAAAGCGACGGACCACCGAAAGAGCGACGTGCTTATCTGACTCCCCCTCACCCCCATCAGCACCACCTGCTCTTTTTTTATTGGTGATCTAACCTGCAATGAGGAGATAAAGGCCGACAGCCTTTCTCCATAAATGCACTTATCGGAGCTCAACAAGCTCTCTAAAACTTGTTTGACTGACAGCTACCTATTTGGGATTCTGCCGGCATCTGGTTCCCCCCGCCCACATGCTTTACGTGGACGCATAAACGCGCCAGCGCATCCTTGCCTCCCCAGTTCGCTTTCGCAGTGTTTTGCTCCCCCTCGCATGCGTGGACAGGAACCTGCACACGCTCCAGTCATCACTGTCAGACAATTAAAGACGCGGCAGCGACGGCGCCACACCACACGCGCATGCAAACATTCATTATGGATATATAGAGAAGTAAGAGCCCTTTATTTTTGGCAGCGGATGTGAAATGAGAAGTCGGGCAGCCAATAAGGAAATCAAACAGAGAAAATGAAATTCTGAAATGTGACGCTTTCACCTGCCCAACTTATCAGCATGAATTTTTCATCAGTGCAGAGCAGCAATATTACCTCAGAGTCTTTAGTCAGCCACTCAATAAGAGCCCTTATATTTCTATCCGTATGTCTCCGCTTCAACACGGTATTAAAAGCGCGACCCTCTCAAGCGCGTTCAATCCGACCACCACATCAAGGTTGTTCTGTTTGTTAGCACACACTTTAACAGAAAGGTTTGAATGGAGCGCTTTATTAGGTTCACTGTGGCGTGGTTATAAATAAAGCTGGTTATGGGGACTACAGATCCAGGTTCTGACCCGTTAAGACTGAAATCTGTTGCTTCACAGGGTCTGGATCCCTCCTGGGTCGCTGTTGTCTCTGCTGACGCTGCTCTGTATCATTATTGTTAGCTTTGAGGACACCTCCCCAGCTAACATGTTGTAAGTATGTTTCCCTAATGTTCTCATCAAGTTATGTTTTATTAATAGTTTTAATGTTTAAGTTCCAGTTTGTTATGTTTTATGAATCTTATTTATGAATTTAGGAATTTTTTATTGGTTAAGAAAGTTAAGCATTTTTCAAATTGTGTAATGTTTTAAAACTGTTCCACCAACGTTAGCCAATGTTTTGAGATTGTTCCTTGTTAGCTGGTTCTGTGATATGAGAATTAATTCATTTAAGTTCCAGTGTAACGTTTTGTTTCTTTTACTGCAGGAGTTTTTGTTGAGGATGTTCACTGGTGTTCAGTCAAGCCTGAGGTCACACCGGCCAAATCTCACATCAGCAAGACATTTCTGTGGTCTTGAGTGGTTTCCAAACGTAAACCATGGTTTGGAGCCCCACCCTGATAACAGTCTATTATGGTCCCGCTGTAATTTACATCCGTGTGAACGCCAGAACATTCTGAATTGAATTAGTCGGTGGAATTGGAATAACGGGAACCGTTGCCATAAAACTAATTCCAAGAATGTAATTTTCTGTTTTTCTGCACTGCTAGCATTCTGAATGCAGAAGCACCGAGCGTGTATTTACAAACGCAAGGCAGAGGTTTCAGTGGACGCTGTACGGTTGGCGAATCTCATGTTTATTTCAGTCTAGCGTAGCCTTGTGTGCGTTAAACCCAGAATTTAAACTTTACTGACTTTATTTCCCTATTCCACCCACACGCCACGTACATTAGCATGTAGCATCTCCAACACGTTTCATTTATAAAATACATGCTGAGATTGGTGCCGAAATCGCACAGCAGAGCACAAGTTCTTTCAGATGTTCTGGAGGATGTGTAAACAGCTCTAATGTTCTCCAACATCATTTACCCTTCAGAATATGTCAAATATTGGTTCACAAAGAGACGCAGTAGCGTGCGTCACATGCCCTCTCAATATTATTAATAGCGTAACACTAATGGATTTTTGGAGTCCACAAATCTGTTACGTTCATTATTCTTCTAGTGGCCGGTCCTTATGTTCTGCAGACTCCAGCCAGCTGTCAGGGTTTGACTGGGCTGATGTTCCACACAGACGGAGAGAAAACTCAACCTTCCAGCCTAGTGTTTATTTAGATGGAGACAGAAATCACTACAGATTGGTACAGATATTCCCCTGAGCTAGCAGGTGTTCGTGGCACGAGGCTTTTAATATATTTATTTCCACTTCTTTGCAGAGGCGAGTTCGCATGCAGATGGTTCCAACCTCGGGAGCGAACTAGATTTCACCGGTTCTGGCCACCTCCAATCGAGACCCCTGGAGACCATCTGAGCGCGCTCGAAAAACTTAATGTAGGACTGACGCAAAAAATAAAAAACTGGAATGGACAAGTAGGTCTGTTTTCCCCAGGTGTGCTTTGGTCTCTTGATCTTGTGCATTTGGCGTTAGCTGGGATTTTCGACGGCGCTCACAGTCTCTTTTTCACAGCTGCTGTGGTGTTTAAGTAAAGCGAAAACAAACGGCGAGCTACTCTTGAGAATAAGTGTTAATCTGTTATTTTGCTACACCTGCTTTGGGTGGTAGATGAACATATGGGCCCCTCGGAAAACACGCTTGTGTTCTGAAATTGTGTTCTAGGTTTTTGATGCATGCTTGAATTTATTTATTAATATTTGTGTTTTGCGAGCGAGAGACATTTTCTGTTTCTTGTATGACGGCCTCCACTTACTGCCAACAAGATGGTCCCAGTAGAAACAGAGTTTTAATCAAGATTACGTGTTTTACAAGCGCGGCGCTGGCAGACGTACGTTGCGATGTGTGTTGGGTGGGCTTTACAACATAAGGATTCAACAGTTCCTGTTCATTCAACAGCCGTTTTACAGGTGACTGTGTGAGAGTCGTTAAATTTCTTCAAACTTTAGGGCTCTCATCTCACAACCAGGTTATGAGAAGGCATTAATTTAATGTTCGCAGCCGTGTGGTCAATGAGCTGGTTTGTTCCTGAAGAGGTGGCAAGTTCAAGTCAAGAATTCGTTCTTTATTATCCAATAAAAATAAATGAGAGTTGCGGTAACTTGGTGATTTCAGCCTGTGGTTTGTTAAAGTTTTTTTAAAGTGTGACACTTATATGCTGGATATTATGAATATTAATATAATATTAATATTGATAATATTCAAAATATTCTGTATTTAGTAATGGCTTTACTTAGCTAACAGGAAATATTCTCAGAACGTTGGCTGCCATTCTCTAAAAGTTCTTTGTAGTAACGTTAGTAAAACATTTTTAATATGTATAATGTTATTCTTGAGTTGCTAGTAAAACGTTTTAAAGTTACAGATTGGAATAACATTCAAGCAATAAAATAATGTAGCAATACAATAAATTAAATACAATCTCCAACATATTGGATGTTTTGAACATTCCTAGAAAATTCAAAATTACATTTTTAATGTTTTTGTATCTTAAAACATTCTTACAACCTAAAATTGTCAGCTGGGTAGTGCAGACATTACAGCTGTGAGACTGTTTTATAGGTCAGTGTTGATGTGTAGCTAATATTAATTTTTTTGTTATTAAAATAACTAAGTATTAAGAGTATTGAGTGTTTACATCTACAGTGACAGTAAACAGTAAAGAGCTGCAGTTGAATCATTCGCCCTGAATCTTTGCAGTGTGTTTGAATTGTTTATATGAGGCACAAACTTTACAGCTGCGTTTGCCTTCGACTTATTTGTGATGTGATTTATGTGTGTATTTGTTAGGTAGCTTCTATAATTATTCACATGAAGAGTATTTTTAGAGTAATTGATTCACACTGAAGTATGTGACAGAGAAATTTCCCCGATAATCAACTTTAGGGTAAATATTTCTCCTTACTAAAAAGGTTTATTTCTGACAGTTGTGCTGTACTATAATAATCTCACGACTTGCTTTAGGGGCCGTTTTCTCAGTATGTATAAGAGAGTGAAGCACTGAGGTAGATTTTCAATATAAAGTTTCAGTCTGTGAGATGAACTTTCACTCTGTTCATCTCGGTGAATTTTAGCAGCTGCTGTGGCAGTACATGGTTACGCCGTGACTTTATTTCACTTGTTCTCAGATTAAGGTTCATATATTGCTGTTGTACGGAGAGCCATCCGCTCATTTCTCTGTTGTTTTATGTCTTTCAGCTGTGGAGCATCTGTGGTTTGGTTGCCTTGATGTTTATTGGCCGTTTACCCCGTCGACGACCTCTGTAACATGCAGACAGTTGCCGTGGGACATCCAATAGAAGTGGTCAGCTGACCTTTGGGAACGTTGGGTAACATTCTCTCAAAGTTCTCCCAAAGTTATCAAAAAATGTTTTTTTTGTAATGATAGTGGAACGTTTTTAACGTTTAATGTCATACAACATACGTTAGTTGTTTAGGTTGTTAGTGGAACATTTTAAAAACATTCCAGAGTTAAATAATATAATGTAAAAAAAACATCTGGGAGTTTTGAACTTGAATTATGGCATTTTTAACTTTTGTGACTTAATAAAAATATTTCAGAAATGTTCTTACAACCTAAAATTGTTAGAGTGGCGACACACTTTTTGATACTTTCCATGATTTGATGTTGAAGGTGCCTCATCCATCACTGTGTGTGAGAGTGTGTGTGTGAGTGTTAATGTTGTACAGAGACAGGCAGCTGTGGCTCTTTATGCACTGATGAAGGCAAAGTGGAGGGGATTTGGGGGCATGCTGGAAAAAAACACCCTAATGGACAGGAGCTGATGGAGGCCTGGATTAAAAGCCGGTGTGTGTGTGTCACAGAGAGAGAGAAAGAGATAAACAGAGAGAAAGAGAGAGAGCAGGGATGGTAGGTGGGCGGCTGTCTCGACCTTAATTTGTAGTCATTTCCCCTTTCTGGGCCTGGTGCAGGGGATTTGTTTAGTGGCACGGCCCGGCCCAATCTGTTCCTCTGATAGAACTATATATATCTCAACAGCTTTTAATCCACATTACGCGGATTTATTGTGAGATACACTGGGATTTGTGAAGATCAGCGTCTGTCACACACAGAGAAAAGAGGAAAATAGCTCAACATCTCCACGTATTTGTTGTTGTTTGTATCAGAGGAGAGATTTTGATTGTTCTTATTGGTCTTTTTCATCTTGTATGTGTGTGGATGTGCATGTGCATGTGCATGTGTATGTGTGTCTGTGTGTGTGTGTGCATGTCCAGTATTTTAATCTAGATTGATGTATCTAGATCTCTTTCAAAATCTAGATTCTGCAGAGCTCTTACAGTATATATGGCATAATATGTTTCTTACGGATAAAAACTTATTGTTTATTTATTTCTGTTTACTGATGCTATCAGACCCACTCAACGTTCTAACCCAATTAAAAGTGTGCGGACAGTAATGCTTTATATAATGTCATGTGAAAAGATATAAAACCTCTTTTAAAAGGGCTTTTCAAACCTCTGTATTGGCATTGCAGAGCGATTTGGTTTCCGACCACACAATCAGACGCTGACCCCGTAACTTCAGCTGAAACTAAGCCTGGAATAATCCTGAGCTGGTCCTGCACTCATCACACATTCCTTTGAAGTGATTGCATTTCTTTGCCTAATTTAACAGAAAAAGATTTTGTTTATTTTGTTTAGCTCGTGCGCGCCAAGCCCCGGTGTTTGCCCCGGGGCTGATGTTCTATCAGTTTTGCCTGATCTTGCTGTATTTAGTTTCAATAAAAGCACAGGTCCCAGATCTGTTCTTAATAGCAGGTGACGTCCCACCCGTGAGAAGAGATATTTATGCCATATGTGAACCCTGAAACGTGATGATTGGCTTTCAGTGAGCGCAGTTAAACACATGTATCCGCTTTCACTCCAGAGGGCAATTAGTGTGGAATTCGTTTAGGCCCAGCGCTCAGTAACACTTTAACTGAACACGTTTTGCTCATTATGTGTGTATTTACAATGACGAATGCGCTCTGTAATTGTCGCCCTAAAGTTCTCAGCCTTTAACGCGCTGCGGCGCGGCGTTATCGTCCCAGCTAGAGGATTAATACACGGTTTTATCGTCCCGGTTAGCTTTCAGATCAGTTTCAGGTTTGATGGAAACAGGGTTTGATTCACAGCAGAAAATATGGAACCGGATTTGACATCTTTGGAATCAAGTTAGGTGTCTATTTTAGTCACGACTCTCCTTTGACTGAGACGCGTTTGGAAAAGTGTGAGATGATCTTCACAGGTACCACGAGAGAAGATGTATAATAGTTTTAATGCTCTCTGTAACTTGCATTATCACCCACAAAAAGTTGTGTTACTATTTGCAGTGTGTAATTTTTTTAATTGTGTTGTTGTGTGTATGTGGGTGTGTGAACAGCAGTTTGTGTTTTGTAATCATCTGTGCTTGAAGAATAATCTGATTTGCAAATTCATTCACTGTAATGCAGAACCGGTCTCATATAGCTGGACCTTTAACTGAATGGTACGGCGTCTGGTCCCTATTGCTGCTCAATTTAACCAAGATCTGCTTGGAGTGGAAGAGAATGTGTGTGACATGTAAAGTGACCGACCGCAGTTTCATTGATTTTAATGGGGTGATTTTAAAGTGTGCCAAATCTGCCGGTCTTTGATTTGGGCCTCGTAATTTAATAATTAAGCCCTGGAGATTAGCTAGCTGTGAGCGTTCAAAACTAGCCGTTAGTCACAGCCGACAACGTTGCCCCCTTTCAATTCATGTTTACTGTGTCAGTGATTCCCAACATGAAACGAATGCAATAAGCACACTTAATAACCATATGCCATCCTTCTGCCTCTCTGCTTTATTCGTCTATTCACAATCTCGTTTGGCTTACCGGCTAACGCAGTTCTTAGCACGCTCTGTGTCACCTGATATAAAGCATCAAACCTGGCCACTGCGGTGTCATCGCATTTTCATGATGTATTGTAATGCGCTATAATCATCCGGCCCTGCAGTGATGCTCCCATTATAGCTTGCTAACCCAGTGCAGTGAGCGCTACGCCGCCCCGCGCCGCCGACAGAACGCGCCCACCCTCATCTCCAGCCTCTAAATCCACTTCACTCTGAGACCAGCGCATTTAAAACAGCAAAGTTGACGGTTTTTGCTGCCAAGCTCAGAGAACTGCTTATCCCTCAGTCTCTCAGGGTGGCAGAAGCACAAGCTGTCTCCATCTCGTGAAGAAAGAACCGATCCGTCAGAGGAAAATGATTTTGTGTGTAATTTCTGACTGGTTAGGAGGGATTGTTTCTGATGAAGGCTGGTGTTTGGGCCCACACTGACCCTTTACTCTCTCTGTTTTCTCTGTCCCAGACTCACAGACTGTCTTCCTCTCTCTCTCTGCTTCAGAACGATAAGATTTAGTGGCGTGTCCATGAGCCTAATCTTATTTATTCACCAAAGCGTTTTTGGATCCCGACATCAGTGGGGGAATTAAAAGAGAAGCTCTCGGCAGGAGGTCAGGAGTTTGAAGCTGGAGAAAGTTTGTAAGAACTAGCGATTACTGTTTTAACTAGTACCCGTGGCTTAATGTCGGTGTCATTTTGTTGTCATGGTATGTTTTCATTTGTACACTTGTGTTTACAGAAATTGACAGCGTGACTTTCAAAATAAGAGCGCACTGCACATACCTGTTGAGTTTTAATGCAAATATCAGTGATTAAATATTATATTTATTTATTTTTATTAGTAGTATTTGTATCTTTTGATTTTTATTCATTCATGATTATTAATTTGTATGAATGATTAATTCTGAGCTTGACATTTATGTTGTCACGCAGAGAGCTCTCAGTGTTGATGTGTCGCTGTGTCTCCGCTGTCAATAAATTTGCTTTTCTTTTGAAAATCTTCACGTGCAGGTTTCTCAGCCAGGCTTAATAGTGTGTGAGGCGTCTCGGTGTCTTTGGTTAGATGTAATCTGAGTGCGTTCTGCTTCACACTGTTGAGTTAACAGTGATTTGCCATCTATGTCTGCGCAGCAGCAAAAGGAGACTTTAAAAGATGAGCAGATTTTGCCATTTTTTAGCGTCTCGCTGCTCAAAGCAGCAAAACATATGACACTGTTTATAATGTGTTTGAAAACGTGTGTGTGTGTCTGTTTGTCTGTGTGTCAGTGTGTCTCTTTGTCTGTCTGTCTGTCTGTGTGTGTAGGAGACAGAGTTTAACTTAATTCAAGTGAATATTTTTTTTCATTTGTTAAAGTACATAAAACAACCATTTACACGGTTTGTGTAAATTAAATTATTTATAAATGTTATACTTTTTGTGTTTTACTAACTTTAACTTGACAATATGTGTGAAAATGTGTTTGTGTGTGAAAGATATTATATCATGGCCGGTGGAGATGAAATGGCAACATACAATAGACAGAAAAGATAAATTGGCACTATTGATATCTGAATGTCTGTTGAATGTTTACAGTTTTTGGGCAGTTAATTCACTGCACAGAACACTGTACAGTCAGCACAAACGATTCTAGAGACTGTATTATACTGTATTATCTGTGAGCTTGCATTAGTATGATTTTCATTGCAGCACCAATTTAATTATTTGCATTTAGACTCATATTTTCCCTGCTGTCCACGATCTTATCTGAACAGACCTGCGACCCATTTTTAGGTCACGCCCGACTCGTTGGGCACCGCTGAACTAGAACATGTGAACCCAGTTCTCTAACCTAAATTACTTTCAACAGGCCTGGAATCAGACGGATCTTTGAAGTGGGCTAATAGAGGACTGGTTTCTTTCATTATAATGATATTGGAGAATACTGAACCCGGCCATCAGTAGGTTTCAGAGCTGTGTAGGTCACATGACCTAGCCACTGGGATGACCTCACGATGACAGATGATGCAATCAGACACACATGATTGGCTGCACAGCTCTCGTGCTGTAATTGGTCTTCCTCTTTGAAGGAGCATTTATTTAGCCGGATGCACTATGATAATAATGGTTGTGCGCGTGAGGTCGTGTTTGCTTTCATTATCGTCTTTCCTGTTCAATTATTTGGAGTCTGGCTCCCGGAAAACACTTTTGTAGTCTCCTGACCACTGACCAGATGAAACAGGTGCTAATAAACTAAACTGAGGGATCGGTCACATGTTTACTCCGTATGGAGGGATGAAATGTTAACATTAAAAGGAATATAGAATCAGTGTGTCTTCACATGTCTGTACTGTAATTAATATTACAGCTCGCTGGCGTAACCGCACACGAGGGCTTCGCTAGAACTTCCCGTAATCGTCCGCCAAATTCTCCACAAATCCCGACAGCCCTGTAAATCTGTCTAAATCTCCCACCACATTTTCTTTTCCTCCTTTCTCCCCCCCTTTTCATTTTTCTTATTTAATTTCCTTCTGTCCTCCGTTCCATCGTCTGTGTTTGTCTTTGACCGTCGGTCTTCGCAGCAAACGCTCTTCCAATTCAATCGTTTATTCGATCAATCTGTTTTCTCTACGCTCAGTCCTCTTTCATGTTCTCTCCATCCTCATCTCAGCTCTCATCTCTCTCTCTCTCTCTCTCTCTCTCTCTCGTTTGTAGGCACCAGGGCAGTCAGGAACACAGCAGTCTTCTGCCATTACAATGTTTTGGGATTACTGTGTATATGCTACTCTGCTCCCGGCCTGATCTGTGTCTTCAAAAGTCACCGCAGTCCAAACCCCAAACTAACAGAACGTTGTGTGTGTGTGTGTTGACTTGCTAATGGTTGGGTTAACCAGAGTATGTGTTTAGTTGGTCAACCACAGGGTTAGTGGAAACCAGTGCCTCACCCCAAAGTATGGAAAGCATTTAAATACAGTTTCTAGTCCAATACATCTGATCTCTCAGACAGAGTTCATTTGAGAACGGCTACCAACAGTAGAAGTTAATGTTGAAGTATTTAAATGATCAGCAACTTTTTGGTAAACACAAAACACATTATCATCACCATTAAAGAGGCTTTTACTTTTCTGCAGGTCTTTCTGTAAAATTGCCAGACCTAGTAACAGTAACCACGGTGGGCGGAGCTGAGGGAAGCATCAGTTAACAGCTTCATTATTATCGTACATCTGTTATCCTCTAAGCAGCGTTACAGACCAGCGATGTTCAGCAGTATAAACGCTGGAGGTCTAGATCGTACTGCGTGTTCATTCTAAAAAACTCCCAGTGATTATTGTTCTGTAGGTTCAGTGAACAGAGTTTTAATGTTCTGCAGAAGACGAATGCGAGTCGTTCTGGTTTGATGGCCTTCATGGGGGAAAGACGGAGTCTTTAAAGAATCTCTCATCCTGATGATTCCAGCGCAATTTAAATAAAAAGAGAAAAAGTCTGAGAATTTATGTATTCTGCTTGTGATTTCTCCCACTCCTGCAATTTAACCAAATTACAACATCAGATTTCATCTTTCTGTCTTTCTTTTTTCTTTCTTTCTTTCTTCTTTCTTTCTTTCTTTCTTTCTTTCTTTCTTT